>JAKUCA010000522.1:0-13133 GCA_030567025.1 Geotrichum europaeum | reverse complement strand
GGCTGGCAGTAACAGTGTCATGATCTGTTGTGTCGGTGTTCGTCAAGAGATACAGACGAGCAATAGAACTTGAATCCGATGAGAGAGCAAATCAGAGCACTGGCAAAAGGGAAGCGCTAATAAAGAAACTAAGTAACAGAGAGAAGCAAGATGTCTTCGAACGGTGCGTGATACTAATAATCTTGATTCAAACAACTACTCTCCTATATAATCAAAATATGAGGTCAACAACGCGTGTCCTTTTTTTATTTTTTTATTTTGGTGATAGAGAATAAGTATGCATGCGGATGTAACACAAGTTCACTTTTTTTTTTTTTTGGCGCAACTTGAGGTCTGGTGTAAAAGTACATTACATGCGTTTAGTATTTGTACTTGACCTTGTTAGCACGCTTCTCGAGCTTTTCCTGACGCTTTGATTGAGCTGGTGCTGCACTCATATCAGCAGCAGCGTCGCTACGACCAGAGTTGCCGAGCAAGGCCCCGAGCAAACCACCCCCTTTACCAGAAAAGACAAGTGTATAAATTTTGTAACTCGCATAAAGGGGAATTAACAGGTAAAGATACCAGACCTTGTTGGTATTAAAAATGGGCGCGAGGATATCGCAACCCCACGTCAGGTAGATGACATCGTGAAACCATTCCGTGAGCCCCGCTTGAGCCAAATCATCACCGGGACTGACAAGGGTTCGCTGAGTACTACCAGATTGTGAAGAGGAAGAATATTTAGGCCGACCCATCCGTTCCAGTTGATATTGTAGTAAAAATGCCGGCAACGAACAACATAAGTAGGGCTTGATGGAACCGCCCTGAGGCCGTCCGAGGCCAAAATGGGCCAAGAGATAGAGTCCATTGACAATGGCAGCAATAGTGTGGAGCTCTTGAAGCTTTTTGGTGTTAGCAGCTGCTTGCTTTTTGGCAGATGCGTTAGCCATCGTGGTGGTGGTGGTGGTGGTAATGATGTTATAACTGAGTATGTAGAAAGAGAAAGAACGAAAGTGAAAGAGAGCCTTTTTATTTTTTTCATTTTTTTTTTTTCGTGATTGTCAGATCAAAGGGCTCAGAACTTGACAAAACGGCGAAGGGTCAAAGCATCAAAGGGTCTCACGTGACCCTTTTAGAATGCAAATTGATCAACCACGTAGCCAAAACGAAAAATTCAGCCAAGCCAAGCGGCGGTTGATTTGAGACCAATCTCAACTTCATCATCAACTTCATCATCATCATCATTTTTAAATCTTTTTTCTTCTTCTTTTTCTCCATATTTTTTTTTGGTTTTATTTTTTTTACTCTTCCTTCTGCCCGTCAGAGCTGACAGCTAATTGAGCAGCAATCGACTAATTTTTTCTTTCTTTCTTCTTTTTGATTGCATTCTGTTTTTTTGTCAGTCGCACCTTTATCGCTACTATCAGTGCTTTCATTTTCATTTTTTTTTTTTATAATAATATAGTAGTGGTTATATGAAAATGACGACGACCGACAAGCCAGAAGAATCTGTACCAGCTGATGCTGCGCCCAAGGGTGTTTCTGCTACCGCTCCCATTGAAGATACAGAGAACCTTGAGACGATAGATTTAGATGACGATAATGATAAGCCCGCTGCTGAATCAAACCATGGCGACAGTGTGGAGCCGAAACTGGAGACTGCACCGGCACCACCTACACTTGTCATTGATGATACGACCGAAGACGTCGCTAGTGATGCTGTTGCTGTTGCTGCTGCTGCTGCTGAGAGCAGCACTAGCTCCAGCACAAATGACAACTCCGCAGCAACATCGACTTCTGTGCTTTCTCATAAGCCATCTGTTTCCAGTGTCAATGGCATCGTTGACGACAATGAGGAAGACGAATCAAGCCTAACTGTGTCTAAACCCCGTCGATCTAAACGATCTCAGTCATTTGCTCTTTCGGTGTCAAATATTAATACTACTGGCCAACAAACAGTTTCTTCCATTATTCTTTTCAAAAACGCGTTTGAATTGATCAGTAAACACAAAGCCGTGTCGAAGAATCCTACCCTGCAGTCGTCGGTTAATCGAGCCCTTAGTAAGTTTTATCTTCATTTTGTCTTTCACATTTTTTGCGCGCGTGGCTTACACTTTGACGCACCAAATTGCAACCAATCGAATGCTAACTTATTCTAATCTTTGTATATAGCTGTGTTGCAACGTAGCGAACTGCCTCCACCTAACGTTATCTACGAACCCCTGAGACTGGTCTGTTCACAGACTAATGTGAATGAACTCAAGGTGTTGGCATTAGACTGTCTTGGAAAGCTTTTCAGCTTTTCGTATCTTGAGGATCCAGAGGTGTCCGAGATTGATTCTCAGTCCGGCATCACCCCGCCGCCACAAATCCCCATCATGGATCGTGCAATTAAGACAGTGTGCGACTGCTTTACCGGCGAGGGAACAGACGCCAAGGTCGAGCTGCAGATCATCAAGGCACTAATGGCTGCTGTACTAAACGACGACCTTATTGCCCATGGCGCTACCTTGCTCAAGGCCATCCGTCAAACTTATACAATCTTTGCTGTGTCCAACTCTGTGCCCAACCAGAATGTAGCAGAGGCAACACTTAGTCAAATGGTAAATGTCATTTTTGACCGGCTTAAGCCACTTATCAAACGTCGTCCTGGTAGTCTCTCCACATCAAACTTTGAGTCCGGCGCGCAATTTAGTACTCCCGATGTGATTGGAAGCAGCAACAATGAAAAGACAGATACTGGCCTTGAGCAAAAACTGACGCTTAGCCAGATGGAATCACTCGGTTCAAGTGAGGTTGAGCGGGTTAAAGAAGATCTTCCTAACCTGGACGAGGAAGAAAGTGATTTGTTTGCCAAGGATGCGTTTCTCATCTTTCGGGCCCTTTGCAAATTGTCGGAAAAACCGCTTGAAAGTGACGGACTTGACTATCGTTCAAGCAATATGCGGTCCAAGCTACTTTCTTTACATCTCATTCACACTATTCTAAAGGCGCACATGACAGTTTTCCTTTCTAACGATATTGTTATTCGCTCGCAGGTTAAGGGTGACGAGCCCTTTTTGGTTTCGATTAAGGACTATATCTGTGCAACGCTTGCACGTAACGCTGCTAGCATATCCCCTCCTGTGTTTGAAATTTCGGCAGAGATCTTTTGGTTAATTTTGTCCAACTTGCGATCGCAGTTTAAAAAGGAAATTGAAGTCTTTTTTGCTGAGATTTACTTTCCTATTGCTGAAATGAAAACCTCAACATCTCATCAAAAGCAGTATTTTTTGTCGATTATTCAAAAGCTTAGCAATGATCCTAGAGGTCTTGTTGAAATTTACTTAAACTATGACTGTGACTCGTCATCAGCTATCAATATTTACGAATCGACAATTGACTACCTAGTTCGCTACGCTGTGTCTCCCGTACATCTGACGGCCTTCCAACTGCAACAATATACGGAGACAAAGAGCAAGCCTATTGCGGTGTACAACCTATCACTTCCACCCGCCATGGCAATTTCAAATCTTTCATTAAATCATAATGCTGAATCACAGTTCCCGATTGAGTACTCGCTCAAGATGACGGGGCTGCAATCACTTGTTGCGGTCTTGAGCTCACTCTTGGCTTGGTCAAAGCGTGGAATTGCCGCTGTTTCTGATTCAATCAAGAAGAGCAGTGCACCTAGAGATAGTATTGCTGAGGATTCTACAAGCGATGATGCTTCGGATACTGCTACTTTACAATCAAACAGCACCAATGCATCTAAGAATCTTACTGATGATCCTTCCCAGTTTCAGTCGCTCAAGATCAAAAAGACTGCCTTTCTGGATGCTATCCGCCAATTCAACACCAAGCCTAAGCATGGCATCAAGGCATTCCTCAATGCGGGAATCCTTGAGCATGATACACCTGAGGACATTGCCAAACTGCTACTCAACACTGAGGGACTTGACAAGTCCCAGATTGGTGAATATCTTGGTGAAGGCGATCCCGAGCATATTGCTATCATGCACGCATTTGTAGACCTCATGGATTTTTCCAACAAATCATTTGTCGATGCCATGCGTGTTTTCCTTCAGGCTTTCCGACTACCTGGTGAGGCCCAGAAGATTGATAGATACATGCTTAAGTTTGCAGAGCGGTACATTTCGGGTAATTCATCAGTTTTTGCCAATGCTGATACTGCCTATGTTCTTGCGTACTCGGTCATTTTACTAAACACTGATTTGCATTCACCGCAAGTTAAGAACAGAATGACACTTGATGATTTTTTGCGAAACAACCGTGGTATCAATGATGGCAGCGATTTACCCGCAGAGTACCTCCAGGAGATTTACAACACTATTAGAGACGATGAGATCAAGCTGTTGTCAGAGCAGCACGCTGCTCTACTCTCCTCAGGTGGCCAACAAGCGCCATCCGGGTTTGCCGGTATCAGTCAGGCGTTGGCTACTGTTGGTCGCGATCTTCAGCGCGAGGCGTACATGCAGGCCTCTCGACAAATGTCTTATAAAACTGAGCAGCTGTTTAAATCGCTTGTTTCTAAATCTGACGGCAAGAAGCGTTCTGCCGAATCGATTTTCTATATTGCGTCGCACATTGAGCATGTTAAACCTATGTTTGAGGTTGCTTGGATGTCCTTCCTTGCTGGCCTTAGTGGCCCCTTCCAAGAGACTGAGGATTCTGAAACCGTTCAATTGTGTCTTGAGGGCTTCAAGTTTTCAATTCGTATTGCGTGTCTTTTTGATGTCCACCTTGCACGCATCTCGTTTATTTCTGCCTTGTCTCAATTCACAAACCTGCAAAAGTTAGGAGAGATGAAGCAAAAGAATGTCTATGCAATCAAACAACTGTTAGCAACGGCTCTTTCTGAGGGTAATTATCTTAAGAACTCGTGGAAGGAGGTTCTCACTTGCATAAGTCAGCTTGAACGCTTCCAGCTTATTTCTTCGGGTATTGAGGCTGGTGCCATTCCTGATGTCACTAATGCAAGACTTGCTTCGCATAGAGACTCAATTGATACTCAGCATCAGTCTAGAGCTAGTACCACCGGTAGTTTGTTCAGTGGGTTTGGACTTTCTTCGGCGTCGACTACAACAAGTCATAGCGATAAGCCTGTGACCTATGATGTGGAATTGGGTGAGGAACTCCAGTCACGCGAAGTTGTCATCACCATGGACAAAATCTTCTCCAAATCTGCCTCACTTTCTGTTGAGGCTATTGTTGACTTTGTGAGAGCTTTGACAGAAGTATCCTGGGAAGAAATTCAGTCATCCGGTTTGAGTGAGCACCCTAGAACCTTTTCGCTACAAAAAATGGTTGACGTTTGTTACTACAATATGGAACGTATCAGATTTGAGTGGTCGCAACTTTGGGCTATTATGGGCAAGAGTTTCAACCAGGTTGGTTGCCATGAAAATACAAACGTTGCCTTCTTTGCGCTTGACTCGTTGCGCCAGTTGTCAATTCGGTTCTTTGACCTTGAGGAGCTTTCCCATTTCAAGTTCCAAAAAGATTTTCTTGAACCCTTTGAGTACGTGATGGAACATAACAAGAACACTCAGGCCAAGGACATGGTGATTCAATGCCTCCAGCAAATGATTCTGGCCAAATCTGAGCGTATCAAGTCTGGTTGGCGCACCATGTTTGCGACCTTCTCAGTTGCCGCCAAGCAGCCATATGCCGCTATTGTGAACGACACGTTTGATCTTGTTAAGAAGATCCACACCTCGCATCTTGAACAAATTATTGCTCAGGAAAGTTTTGGTAGTTTGGTTTCCTGTCTTAGCGAGATTGGCAAGAACCAACACTTTCAGAAGCCTAGTTTGCATGCCCTGGAACTGCTCAAGCAGACAATCCAGCGTATCTTAGTTTTGACTGAGAAGCAGAAAGCTACTGCTGCTGCTGCTTCTGGTGAGACCAACGACGAGGATGAACCCTACAACAAGTATTGGTTCCCAGTTCTTTCTGGGTTCCACGATGTAATTATGAATGGCGAGGACTTGGAGGTCCGTTCCCGCGCACTCAATTACATGTTTGATACCCTCACTGAGTATGGTTCTCAGTTTTCTGCCAACTTTTGGGACACTGTGTGCCGCCAGCTGCTTTTCCCGATCTTTGTGGTGCTCAAGTCGCGCTCAGAGATGGCGCGTTTTAATACGCAGGACGACATGTCAGTCTGGCTTTCTACCACGATGATCCAGGCTTTACGCAACATGATTGCCCTCTTGTCACACTACTTTGAGATTTTAAGCCGTATGCTTGACGGGTTCCTTGATCTCCTTGTTACATGCATTATCCAGGAAAATGAGACCGTCTCGCGAATCGGTTCATCTTGTATTTTGCAGCTGGTTGAGCAGAATGTTGACAATTTCACACCTACACACTGGACCCAAGTTGTGGACAAGATTGAGTTTTTGTTTAAATCTACAACAGCTTCAGAGTTATTTGGTGCCTTTTTCGCCTCTGACGAAGAGGAGCACGATGAAAAGGACCTGGGTGCAACTGCCAAGAACTCTACCCACGACGAACTGGAGCATTCTGGCCGCAAGAACATTTCCGCCGAGGCGAACCACCGGCGCCAAAAGGTGTTCCGTAAGACTATTATGAAGTGTGTACTACAGCTACTGATGGTCGACACGATGCGCGAGCTGCTGGAGCGCCAGGAGACAATTGAAGGCAACGGCGAAACCGCACAAAATGGCAGCGTGCTAGCGTCCTCTGCCCCTACGGTCCGCGTGATTGGATCTGAAATCTATGATAAAATTCCGGTCAAGGAGCTTCTCCGCATCTGTGATTTGCTTCGTCATAGCTACATCTTCTCGCGCGAGTTTAATGAGGACCGCGACCTGCGCACAACGCTCTGGCGCCAGGGATTTATGAAGCAGCTGCCCAACTTACTTAAGCAGGAGTCCATCTCGGCTCAGGTGTACATGTCAGTGATGCTGCGTCTGTATAATGACAAGCGCAAGCTGCAGATTGCCGATGGCGATGAGGGCTTTGAGGCAGTTGTCGACGAGGATGCCGAGGGCATTGTTGGCGGCGTGGCAAGTGTGCTTGGTGCTGATAATAAGGTAAACCAGCGCGAAGCGTTTATAGTGAGCATTAAGGAGAGTGATGAGCGCACCAAGGCCACGCTCAAAACAACCGAGGAACTCAAACTACACGTTGAAAAGTCGCTTTGGCCCGTGTGCCTTGAGGTGCTTACCCGCTACAACCAAATCGATCCCTCGGAAACGCGCAATTCCAAAGCCTGGAATCCCGTCGTTGTGTCAATCCTTGAGGGTATTGCTGAGTTCCCTAAGGGTGACTTTACGCGGGTCATTTCGGTAGTCTACCCGGCAGTTATTGACATTTTGGGTCGCGATATGACGCCGCCACTCCGGTTGGCGGTTCAAAAAGTGTTTTCAAAGGTCAATGACTACGTGCTCAAGGGCAAGAGTATGTCGCGTCTGAGTTAAAAACCTGCAGGAGACGAGGAGGTTGATCTGTTTTTTTTTTTGTTTATTTGTTTATTTGTTTTTACATTTGTATTATTATCGTGCTGTTTAATATCAAAAGAGTATTAGTTTTTTTTGTATTTTTTTTTGTATTTTTGTTTTTTAAAACAGAATAGAGCCAGGGGGGGCCTGGTGTCCTCCGGGCTGTCACTAATTGGACTTGACAGGTTGCGCGCGGAAAGGATTTTTTATTTTATTTTTTAAACCTTTTCGCAAATATACTTTTTTTGCTTTTCATTACCAAACACTAGACCGTGAATACACACTAGAAGCAGAAATAAATACAATGGTCACCACGATTTACATTACTAGAGTAAGTCACATTAACCATGGCTATTATCAGTCATTGAGACTGTTTTTGGTTTTGTCTTATTCAATATATATATATATATATATATATTTTTTTTTTGGAACTCACCGGTCACGGCTAACCGTTGATACCGCATGACAGCACGGGTATCGCGCCAACTGGATCCTTGACAAGCCAGTGCCGCTTCCACCCACAGGAATCCCTGCGGACCCCATTTTGTCCGAGCATGGCGTCGAACAGGCCCAAGAACTTGGAGTCCATATTGCTAAATCCGTACAACCGCGCCCACAGCAGATTTTCGTCTCGCCGTACTATCGTTGCCTCCAGACCGCGATCCCTACGGCCCATGCTTTGGACCTGCCGCTTTGTGTTGAGCATGGTGTCAGTGAGTGGCTAGGCCGGCCTAGTTACGATGTGCCGCCTAATCGTATGTAAATCTATTTCACGCTTTTTTTTTTTTTTTATCCTGTTGATTTAGCTACGATTGCTAACGCTCTTTTTTTTTTTTTTTTTGGTGAATCTTTAGCGGCTCCGGTGCAGGTGCTCAAGGAACATTTCCCGCTGGTCGACACAAACTACATACCCATTGAGTCCACCACTTTTGTGAGTGAGACTCGCGAGGAACTACATGTGCGTGCAGCCCGCTTCATCACGGGGCTGATTGCACGGCTTGAGGCTGAGCAGCCCGAGGTTGATGCTGTGCTGCTGGTAACGCATGCCGCTACCAAAATTGCGCTTGGCCGTGCGCTTTTGCAAGATTCTGAGCGTTATATCCGTACGGGGACTTGCTCCCTTGATACCTATGTGCGTACCTCTGGCTCCGACCATTGGGAACCTCAGCGCATTGGTGATACCGATTTCTTATCCAAGGGCGAGGAGATGCACTGGGGATTCGGTAAGTTATTTTTTTTTTTTTGCCATGTCGATGCGGTTTTTTGTTGACCAGCTTAACTAACGATTGTGTTATTTAGAAAACGCCTATACGCCAGGATCGACTGAAGACATTGCCGCGCGGAAGCTGGGCTCGGAGCCTGATGCGATTCCTGAGATGATTATGCCCGGCAATTCCGCTACCGCCACTGCCGCTGATGTCACGACTGGAGATGACGAAGATGAAGAAGTTGTAAGTAATAGCAAGATTTAGAACTCCCATGGCCACCGCCCCTTCCCCGCCATGCCGCACGCTATCCATTTTGTGATCAGAAAATCAGTGGTCATACATACATTTTGTTTTTCCATCATACTAAACAATACAAACCTATTACATTTTATTTTTTTTTTTTTTTTTTTTGTTTTTTTACTTGATTTTTATTTTCTGCAGACGGTTTATGTGCCATTGGATCTGTCACAGTTGAGCTACGGTGCCGAGGATGCCAGCAAGCAGCTTTCATCGCAGGCAAAATTACAAATGGTTGATCTGGGCAGCGACCGACCCATGTTCCGGTTGGGTGAAGCGCTCTACGAAGGATCATGGCAGGATATGGTGGGCACTGAGCTGTACAGCACTTTTGGTAAGTATTAGTAGCAAGGCTCATCCTCCCATATATATATTGATATCGAGTTTTTCCCCGCGACTAACAAATAAATATATTTATTTTTTGTGCAGAGGGCGATGTAGTTGCCAAAACACGCACGCGGATCCAGCTCAATCCGATTGGGTTTGAGGCCAAGCCCGAAACCCCAGAGACGGCGGCGGCTGGTGACGAAGGAAGCAACCCGACTACCTCAGCAGCATCGGCGGCGGCCGACTTTAGTGCCAAGCGGAAACAGCCCTTGATTGAAAAGCTTGCGCTCATCACCAAGCGACGGCTCGAGGAGGAAAAAGCCAAACAAGCATCGTTGGCCGAGCGCGAGGCAAACCTTGAAGAAGAAGAGGAAGAAGAAGAAGAAGAAGAAGAAGAAGAGTTTGGCGGTGAAGAGGAAGAAGAGTTTGGCGGTGAAGAGGAAGAAGACGAGAACGACGACGAGGAGGAAAATGACGAGGATGGTGATGTGGTTATGAAGGACTCTAGACCCGGGACCACAAACACTTAGTTCTCTCTGATTTTTTGCAATATTTTTAATACTTGTGCCTTATTTTTATTTATTTATTTTATTTTTCCTTCACTACTACACTTGAAAGCTTTGTACTTAGCAAAAAAAGATAATCAAAGAACCAAAATAATGAGGCCATTGTCAAGGTATGATAGTATATATATATATATGTACAAAAAAAAAAAAAATAATATATTAACACAACCAAGTCCACATGCGACCTAAATCACAAAAAAAAAAAAAAAAAAAGAAGACAGTTTTTCCATCACTACTAAACCATGGCATTTAGTAACCCTTTCTTCTAGCATCAGCCACCATTTCAAAGAGACGACGGATACCCATATCAAAGCGTCTTTTACTGCGTTGGATACGAAGACGTTGCTTACGCTTACCAGGCTTTTCATACTTGGTCTGGGCCATGGCGGTTTGGCGCACGCGGTTGGTGTTGTTGATACTGTTGAGGGTGCGCAAAGCGCGGTTAAGGTCGAGTGAGCCTGAGACAGGCACGGACCGACCGGCCTTGACACCGGTTCGCGGGATCCGCTCCTTGGTGTACCCGGCGACCTTGAACTCGGTGTCCTGGTGCTGGTTGCGGCTGCTGCTGTTTTTAGGGTTGCGGAAGTTGCCATAAAGACTTGATTGACGCGCTGTCGTGCTGCCATTAAACTGGTTCAGACTGTCGGTCATGTTGAGGGGCGTGCGGATGGGTGCCGAGTTATCTCTGGCGTCGCGCGCACTATTTTTAAGCAGCTCGACAATGGCGTTGTTGCTGTTGCTGCTGCTGCTGCTGCTGTTGTTGCGAACCACCATCATCGACGAGCTGAAGGTACGCGCAGCAATGGCCGAGCGTCTAAGACCAGATATTAAAAAGGACATTTCGTATGTGTGTGTGTGTGTGTGTTTGGAGGGTGGATCGTTTCGGCAGAAGGGGGGAGGACTGTCTATGAAGAGAAAAGGGAAAAGGAAAAAAAAAAAAACTTTTCATGGCTGATCTGGTTGGTGGATTGGCCGAAGATGGGCTAGATTTTTGGCGGTGGGTTGCCCTAGCCCTGAAAATTGTTGAAAATATAGAAATATAAATCTCAATTCATATGTCTTAAAGTATAAGTCGTCTGTTATTGTAATAACTCTAGTCACAATTTTTATCAAACTGGATTCTTCAAGAGATTGATCATGTCTAAAAATACATCTGAACCCGTTTTGAAAAAAGGTATCTTAGAAATAATTATTCTGGTTGAAAAAAGATGAATTTAAAAGTCCACTGTCAGCTCCATGATAAGAAATAGCTTCTATTTTTGTTTTCCTTTAATCCCTGATGTAATCTCAATACCAAAGGATCAAATGAAAATTGACAACAATTGTCGAAAAAATCTTTTTTTTTTTAATAAATAAAATTATTATAGTCATTGTGGTTCTCTGTTGTTAATCAAAGATGTAAGACCTGGTTTTTATGCCTTGGTGCCGTTACTTTCAATCACAGGGCTAAGCTCGAGGCCATTGCTGACAAGTAAATACCAAGGGTAGTTCCATAACAATTTGCAAAAAGTGACGGAAGGTACAAAACTCAAGATATTTAATTCATATATTGTATCTAAACAATTCTAGCGTAATAAACCAGCTAAAAAAATATTTTTTTTTTCTAATAAAAAAACGATTGTATAGAATTTCCAGTACCAGTTCTTAGAAAACACCCCAATAGACCAGTTCTCACAATAATCTTTCTTTTGGCCAAACATGTTTATACAAAATAATTGAATAAAAAGAAAAGGCCTATAATAATTATGTAGAAGATTTAGAAGGCTCAAAAAAAAAAAAAAAAGAGGTAGTTCAGACGCAAACTTTGAGAGAATTTCTGGCGATCCGATAATAATGACGATAACAAAGAAAAACGCTTGTCGATCCGACAATAAGAGCAGTGACAGCTACGGCAACTCTAGTCAAATAGAAGCCCAGTTTTCAGGTTTTATATCAAGAAGAATCCCCCTTTTTAGAAAGGTTTAAATTGATTGTGAATGTAGCTTTATTCAAGAGAAGCCATTAGTACCAGAGTGGTTTTGTCAAAAATGAGCGCATGTTTGAGTAAGGTCTGTAAAAAAAAAAAAAAAGACAACTGTATGGTATTAATAAAATCAATACAAATATAAGATTTACACATCAAAGTATACCGTTTCTTACTCTGTGATGACAGCTTCATTATTAGCTGCATTTGGCAGGTTATTTGGTGTTAATGCTGCCGTTTGAGAACATGAGTTGATTAAAAACTACCCATGTTTTTGACTATCAAAATGGAGTGGCTGATCAGGTTTAAAGCCTAGAATTTGATCTTTAATCTACAAATTCATGTCTCAAGATCTTGGCATGCAAAATCCCGACGGAGTCTGTTTCCTTTTTTTTTTTTTTTTTTTTCATTTCTTGTTTTGAAGAGAAGCATGTAATAGAGTAAGTGAAATAAAAGTTTAAGAGAAACTAACGAAAATAATGTTTCCTCTTTCAACATGTACTTACAAGAATCCAATTAATTGTATCGTTATGATTTGCTCATTTTACCGGTAATATTGCAAGATACAACCATATGTTGAGCATATTGGTCTTTAATGATTCTGAATAATAAAAGAAAGCTAATCTAAAAGCATGGATCAATAACTGATCTTTCTTATCAAAACGGACTAAATTAGACCAAACCATCAGTATTGCCAGCAGTCCAACAAAACATACACACAATATTTCCTTCCCCCTTTCTATAAACATTTGCCGACCTCGATTCTTTCTCTACGCTGACAGGAAGTATTCCTAATTGGTTAGAATGGGACATGACAATTCACCACCCGGCCCAAAAGCATCTCAAATAATATATATTACAGTGTACGTCTAGCTGTCGACACAGCGCGTTCAAAGACGTTGTCGAGACTTTGGGAGATAGTGTGTATATGTGTGTGTGTGTGTTCTGCCAGCAACTGAGTAATCATCATATATCTTGCAAAAGCATTCTCAAGGCCTTTGCGCTCTGGGTTACGGATCGTGTACTCATGCAGGCAGCCATTTATTCTACATGTTGCACTACTGTAGAACGCAGAGCTCTTCAGCAGCCACTGCAGTTAGCCCTTCATAATCAGCACACTGCTGTTGTAAATAATAATAATAAAATTAAAATCAAATAATAATTTATCAATCGTTTAAACAACAAAGTCTAAATCGAAATAACCCTTGGACGGTGATAAAAAATAATAATCATAAAATGAGTTGGAAAAAACCATGCTCGGCTCTAGACCAAACCTTTTTTCTTTTTTGGAAGTTTTGTTTATTTTTTTTTTTTTCTTTCA
>JAKUCA010000521.1:0-13178 GCA_030567025.1 Geotrichum europaeum | reverse complement strand
AATAATAATAATAATAATAATAATAATAATAATAATAATAATAATAATAAAATTGTTTTTTTGAGTTTATTTGCAATTACACTGGGATTTTTATAAAACTTTGTTATACGCGATGTTTACTACAATTGGTTCATAATAAAAAGTATAATACTTTTGTACAAGTGAAAATCTTCTCAAATGCTCTGACTAAATTGTAATTTCTCAAGAATAAAAATCAACAATTGCTCTTTGAAAACATGAATCACTGAATCTCTCAAGATAATGAGATTTTCTATTGACGAGTATATACTTATTGAGCATACTATGAGTGTTATATCAACCTCCTTTAATTCATTATCTACTATGAACATTTTTTAAAATATTCTCCATTCTTATATCATTGTTTTCAATGACCTTCATGGATGAAAAATAAAAACAAAGATCAAGCTTCCCAGAATAAGCCCTTACCCTCATGGCGTGATACTGAATGGGTTTTTTTTTTTTTTTTAACCAAACAAACCAAGAAAGTAAAACAGAAGAGTCGTGAAATAAATTAATATCATTCATCCATAAGCAAGCGATTTGTTCATCATTTGTTAGGGTTTGTCTATAAAATGCAAAACCCCCATCATACCTAGATACCTGCAGTAAAGGCGGTTCTTGGTATCCAATCTTTACAATTGATGCAACTGCCTAACAAGTCGTTCCAGGAAAAAATCCTAGTGCCGTAAAGATATATTTCTGACCTTGTTTTGTTTATTTGGCGTTGTTTTTTGGAGGTTTTTGTCATCTTTTCAACACTTTAAAGAGTTTTTTTTTTTTTTCAATTTTAAATTTTGACTGAGCAGCTCACATGACAACCCTTTTTTCACACAAAAATTTTAATTGAAAATTTCCATTTTATTTTTTTTCCATCAAGCCATTTACTTGAACCTCATATAGAGTCATGCTGCTGGGCTACTATACTTTGATATCAAAAAATATATATATATTTACGCATATTTAGATATGACTTTTTTCTTGTTAAAAACTCATTTGTGAGCAGTCTGTAGTATTCCTTTTTTTTGTTTGTTTTGTTAGGCAGTTTTGGCAATCAAACCCTTTTTTTTTTTTTGGTGGACAACTATTCCAGCTCGCAGGTTAGTAGGGCAAAAAAAAAAAAAACATATGTTCTCGATATTAGGACAATAAACAGATTTTTTATTTATATATATATATATATATATATATATATATATATTTGGCTTGGTTAATAGTATACACCACGGTTTTGGGGAGAGGGGTCTGGTTGTGCAGCCCAGGTAACTTAAACTTGATGCTTGCGTTTGACACCAATGTCAAACTATACTTTTTTGATTTTTGACAGGTTTGACAGACATTCAACTGTAATAATAAAAAGGCAGGTGATGTGAGCATATGTGGTGCTAATCTTTCTCTACATATAAATATATCTATTTTTCTTTTTCTTTTTATGGGATCAGGTCCCTATGATGATCATAACTACAAAAAAAAAAAAAAAAAAAGGGTCTTGGATGTGGTTACTAGCCATTAAAAGGTTTTAACATGGGGACTTGAAAACAAGTGATATTTTGTTTTTCCTCTTTAAGTATAAACCAGAACACGAAAAGACGCGAACTATAAAAATTAATTTTGATTTGTCTTACGTAATTGCCCACATGGGCTCTTTTTTTTTTTTTTTAATTTTTTATTCTCTTTAAATGATTGTTAATTTGTTGGCCTATATATATGTATCGACTTAAAAAAAGATCCAATTGTCGATTTTTTTTTCCCACGCTTTTAACACAAAACCACCAAAATAAGACAAAAATATTAAATCACAAGTCATATATACTAAATCCCACATGGGGGGTTTACTTGAGCTCACGGTTCCGCAGCTACTATTCGGGCAACAAAAATTGCTTATGAGTTGTCTGTTTTTATTGCTTTGCAAATTATAATTTATGTATATATATATATATACCAAGATGCCTCCATTCCTTTATTTCGTCCTCTTCTTCTTCTTCTTCTTCATCATCAACATAGTCGTCGTCACTGTTTAGATAGTGCCCTCGTTCTGGGCCTTCTTCAAAGCGTTGACAGATGCAAAGTCCTGGGCATTTGGCCGGATGATGGGGTTCTCCTTAAGATGAACGGGGACCTGACCCTTGGGAGTATCAGGAATGTGCTTCTCCAACTTCAAATTATCAAAAACACACTTGCTCAATAACTTTTCGGCGGGTCTGCAGCCGCTAAATTGATAGTTTTGTTGCTCGAGACACTTCCAATGAAGTCGGAATTGATCCAGGCAGTGCTTGTTAATGTCTTCAAACACGCTGATAGCGCAGCGGGTCACGCGACGACCCTCCTTCAAACAGTCAATCTCACCGGTACCCTGGGCCTCCTTTTTGCACAGCATGTAGTCGTCATTGTAAGGGAGACAGCGTGCGCCAATGTAATATGACGCCGAGAGTAGGGGCGCAGTCGTGGCGCCAATTTCGGAAACCTGAGGAATGTGAGGGGGTAATGGAGTCTTGTCGACAAGCCATAAGTGGTCGTTAACAACTTCTCTATCGGACATGGTTGATGATGATGATATATATATATATATGAATTGAAATAAAATGGAGGTCGAATTGATTAATGATGGGAGAGAGAAAAAAAAGTTGAATGGAAAATTAAAAAAAAAAGTGATTTTGCTCAACGCTGGTTGGTTAACAAATACGTGCTCATATTTAATTAAGGACATGATATACGCTAGGCGCTCTTCGGACCCCATACTAGAGTTCACCCATAGTAAAAAACGAGCTTGAGTGGGAGAAGAAGATGATCGCAATTCTATGCAGGGTTTTCAGAGACACCTACTATTGGAGGGGAAAAGAAATCCTTCTGTTCAATTCCATAAAAACCTGACTACGCATAAAACTCGCCGGAAAAGCCTTTAAGCGCATTTTGACGCAGGCGATCCAGCGACCTCACGCGCTCGTCAAAAGTCTGCTTTGAGTCTAGTCGGTAGTGGGCAAAGAGCCGCATATACGCGTTATGGCTTATGACCTTGGGGTCGCGCGTCAAGGAAGCAAGATCGAGAGTAAAAAGCGTCACGCTATCGTCATTATGGGTAGATTTTAAAAGCGCAATTTCAAGTGCTTCTCCCAAAGGAAGAGGTTGATGGGTGGTGTTGTCAACCGCCACGACGCTTGTCTGAAGCAGCGCGCGCTCAAGCAGTGTCGGCGCCTCACGCGACGAGATATATATAGAAGACTGGGGTGACGGCCGCACGAGTCCCGGCGGCGCATTATTGAATATATTCGCAGTGTTATACAACTCGGTTAGATCTTTTGCGCTAGGCACATTTTTATCTTCACTTTGCGGCATCCGTGACTTGATCTGCTCGCAGCGTTCATGAAATGATACATGCGCCACCAATTCCGGGTCCGCAAATGCGCTACCTTCTGGTAGCTGGTCGCTAAATGTGATTTGAAAGTTATTCATCCGGGTTGCCGTTTTGGGGTTTTTAGCCTGGCGAAACTGTATTATCCGCGTTTTATCTGTAGCTGACGCGTTGGTGTTGGTGACAAGGGTGTCAAAGTAGTTGAAAATAGCAGTGGTCTGAGCAAGGTCCCGTGGCAGCGGGTGGATGTGGAACTTGGCCTGAAGCGCATGCTTGACGATGTTGTTGAGTGTTCGCGACGACATGATTGTCTGTATGCAGTTAGAGAAAGAGTGGGGGTAGTGTCAATGCTGGTGATCTAGGAAAAAACTCGGACGAGTGAAAAATTTCAGGTCAGAAAATTTGGAAAATTAAAAAAAAAAAAAAAAAACTCTTCCTCCTCCTACATGTAAAATTGCCCAGATAGCCAATTTGCCCAACACCGTGCTACTAAAAATCTCGTCACCAAACCAGACTCTCTCTCCCCTCTTGGAGATTTAAAAGCATTAAAGGTCTATAAGGGCTTTAAAAAAGAAAATCAAATAAACTTCAAAACTATATACACAGACATCATGAACATAATAATACAAACAAAAACAGAACGTTACACTGGTAACGGCCAGCTAACGTCTATTTTATACCACTTTTACTTAGGCGCGGGACTTGAAAAGATCAAGAACAAAAGGAACTAAACAAATGAGTTAGTTTAAGAATTCAACAATAAAAAAAAAAGACTAGCCAAAGCCATATTTTAGAAAAAAAAGTGGCGGTTAGAAACGTACCAGTCCAAAGAGCAGCAGCGATGTAGACAGACTGCTTGACAATGTTGGCGGCTCTAGCGCGGAAGAATTCGAGCTGGGCCTGGATCTCGGCCTGAGAAGGCTGGCCACCGAGAGAAAATCCGAGTTCGCTATCCATTTTTTTTGCTATTTATGAGTGTGATGAAAGATAAGCAAGGGAGTTTGTTTTTGATGGTTGGTTGAGAGAAAGAAGTGAAAGGAAAAAAAAAAGTTTTTAGTGGTGGAAGTAAAAAAAATATCAAAAAAAAAAAATCAAAAGTTCAAGACGAAACAGAAAATTTCAAAGCTTTGGGCCTTTCTAGCGAGTGCCTATTACAAGTGCGACCTCAACGACTGGAATAAAGGACTGGAGAAATACCAGGATCATGTAGATAATTCATGATAAACCATGGTAAATAATTTTGATGTAAAACAGTTTAGTACTGGTTACATGTGTTTAGGACTCACGCCCAACTGGTTTTTTTAGTGTTTTAATTAAACCAATTTGATACTTGAGCCATAGGCAGTTTTTTCAGCATTTTCTTTACCTCTCATAGTCTCTGTGTGGGAGGCGACAAATGATATAAAAACCCTTGCCCTTCAATAACCCAGAAAACTCTTCACAACTGGATTTCTCTCCCTTCGACCAGCAACTTCAACATACACACACATCCGCCATGTCCAGCCCTGCCCAAGAGTCTCAAATAGATCCCGTAGTCGCAAAGACCGAGGAATCCGACAATGAGGTTAGCTTGAAGCAAGAAGACACTACAGGAAGCTTTGCCACATCCCTCAATGATGACGAGGAGGTAAATGCTTCCCACGAAGAAAAACTGAGAGATGAGCCGGAAGAGAGCATAGCTAACGATGACAACGACGACGAGGTCCCTGCTGCTGCCGATGAAGCGAATTCGGATGAGGATGAGCTTTCCGATTTGGACGAAGAGGAGGTTGTCGCCAATGCCGAGGCTGCCGGCACCATCCCCATCGACGAGGAGGTTTATAAATTACGAAGACACAAGAAACAAGGCACACGCGCGTCTGCCTCCTCGGCGCTGCCAAAGGAGAAAACAAGACAAAAGAAAAATAAACTGACTCCTGCGGATTTGGGCCGGGTTGAAAATGATTACGCTGATGACGATGATGGTCACGCTTCAACTCCTGGTGCCACCAAGGGTTCCAACAAGAAGCGCCGTAGCAAGTCGGACGATATTGAGGATGAGATCCCTGATGATCAGCTTGATCCCGAGGCGCGCCGTCGCCGCGAGTTTGAGCGCAGAATCCAAGCAACGGGTGTCTCGGCTAATAAGCGAAGAAAGAAGACGAATGACGACGTGTTAGATCAGTTTCAGGATGAAATGGTCAATAATTTGCGTGAGAAAATGCGCACAGCTGCCATCGACGATGCCGAATGTGTGCGCAATGGAACCCCCGCAATGTCCAAGTTGAAGCTTTTACCTGAGGTTAAGGATGTTCTTAGAAAGGGTTCACTTGCTGACACTATTCTTGATAACAACTTGCTTGAGGCCGTGCGTATTTGGCTTGAACCGCTGCCCGATGCATCCCTGCCCGCGTACGAGATTCAAAAGGAGCTTTTTTCGGCGCTGGATCGCCTGCCCATCAAGACTATCCATCTCCGTGAAAGTGGTCTTGGTAAGGTTGTTATCTTTTACCAAAAGAGCAAACGACCCCAGCTCAACATCAAGCGTACTGTTGATAAACTTGTGGGTGACTGGACGCGACCAATCATGGGCCGCTCCGACAACTACAAAGACAAGATTATCGCAACGCGTTCATACAATCTGCGTGAAGACGAGGCTTATAAGCGCCGTGGTGGCGTTCCTAATGCCACGCCCGCCAACGCCAAGCCTGCGGATCTGGCCGAGGCTTCTGCCCTGCGCCGTAACCGTGCTCATATCCCCAGTGCTGGTAATGTGAGCTACAGTGTTGCTCCCAAATCATTTATTCAGAATACGCAGTTGTCAAGTCAACAACGTGCATCTAACGATGAAAATTACAAGCGCATGAAGATGAAACTCATGAGCAAGAAGCCGACCTCGCGCAAGTCGGGTGTTAGCATCGAGGGCCGCTGATCGTTTAGGTTGAGGGAAGTTATCTTTCCTTTCAAGTGTATACGAATCAATCTCTTTTACTTTTTTTTATTATTATTGTTATCATCATTATTATTATTATTATATTTTTTTGAACTTGTTTAATCCATTGCCATGAAATGATAAAAGCGGAAGTTTGCTACATATATATATATATTTGTAGTTTAGAGAGATGACAATGTGGTTCATTGATTGAACCCATAAATTGTAATTATCAGCTTGACCCGTAGAACCATCGATCTGACTGTAGGTATCCAAGTTGCTGACCACGCCATCACAGCTCTGTTACCCTTAGGCCAATATCTCAACTCGCCACAACCAAGTCTTGTCTACAATTAAAGGAACCAGTACTCAAAGAACTTGAATATAATAATGAAATTTGAAAGAAAAAAACACACATACACACAAAAAAAAAAAAAAAAATAAAAGATCTCTGAATTTATCTCATGAAAAGGATGGATTGGATGGGAACAGTAAACAAAATAATAAATTACAGAAAATTATTTAAGAACGGGGCTTCTCGACCTTTTGCTTCCAAAGGGCAAACAAGGAGACACCGGAGACCTTGACGACCTTGAATCTGACACCGGGGATATCACCCTTAGCCTTACCCTTTCTACCGAAACCGGCAAGGAGAACCTCATCGTTCTCATCAACAAAGTTGAGACAACCATCGTTGGGGACGAAGGCAGTGACCTTCTTACCGTTCTTGATGAGCTGAACTCTGACACACTTTCTAATGGCAGAGTTGGGCTGCTTGGCCTCAACACCAATCTTCTCAAGGACAATTCCCTTAGCGTGGGAAGAGCCACCGAAAGGAGAGGACTTGAAGGCAGTTCCGAGAAGTCTCTTCTTGTAAGCAAGATCGGACCAACGGCTATAAAAGAATTTGTTAGTAAAAAAAAAAAAAATCTACTTGACAAAAATTTTAATGTAATGAAAATTGCCACGAGATAAAACAAAAACAAAAGATTCCAACTTTGCGAGAAATGATAGAGGCGACACAAAATAAGCCCACAATGAAAAAAAAGCAAAATGACCGATGATCAAATAAAGATTTTTTTTTTTTTCGTCTTCAACTCATAATCACTGGTGAACATTCTTTCTGCATATCGACATCAAAAAATCTCTCTCTCTCTTTCGTATTATTCGATAGTTTCGTTATTCTTTATCGACAGCAACATCATTCATTAACTTTTTTCGACGGAAGGGGTAAACATACTTCTCACGACGGTGAGTGCGCAGCTTTCTGGCGGAGTTCAATCCTCTAGGCTTTCCTTTACCCATTTTTAATTATTATTACTTTGCTAAGTGACTGAAAAAAAAGAGAAAGGGAAAAAAAAAAAAAGAAAAAAAAAAGGAAAAAAAAAAAAAAAAAGAGGGAAAAAAGAGAGAGGGAAAAAAAAATTACCTAGGCGAGGTTTGGTGCAGTTTTGGAAAAAATTTTACTATGGAGATTTCTAGATGGGCCAACGACGAAAGTGAAATTTGGCTGATAAAGGCATAATAACGTAATAGGGTTGTAACCTAGCTCAAGAGGATTATCAGTTTGGTTTTTAGCAATGTCCTTGTGACTTGACTTTCTATATTTGGAAATAAAATTAAATCACGTGAATACTACAAACTAATGTTGTCACAAAACTTTTATTAGGTAATAGTTTACGGTATATCAGGGTTTAACATAACAATCAAGGCATTCTGGAAGCATCAATATGATGGCTGTTTTGAAATGTTGATATTTTCAGCTCTGTTCTCCTACCCTAGTTGCCGGTGACTTTAATAGCCGTTAAGATCTGCCACTACTATATTTCTAGAAAAAAAAAAAATACTAGAGCAGTTTTTTTCTACATTTCGTGGACCATAAATAGTTTAGATTAATTAATTCCTTTCTTGTAAAGGATTACAAGTCATTCCTTTTTTTATTGCTATTGATAAGACGCAAATTGGCTGTACGTCATCACCATCCGGTGGCTGAAACAACCTCGACCATCGCGTTTTAAAATCATTTTTATTTTATTTATTTTCACTAAATCTCTGTACCAGATCTGATTAATAGCGCAATGGAACTAAAACAGTAATACGTAAGATTTTTTTTTTTTTTCTCAGGCCTGGTCTAAGTTCAAACTAATTGAAATTCCGATATAATTATTGTATTTTTTTTTTTTTTTTTTTTTGGGGTATAAGCAAAGTGAATACCACAATATTATCAGAAGTATTGAAATTATAACAATGAAGATACAAAGTAGTAACCTTTTTTTCAAAAAAAAAAAAAAAAAAAAAACCCTGAAGGCTGGTGCTTGGATTCTGGTTTTTTCGACAAGTTAGATCGACATTGGTAGAGATCAGACTAGTTGAAGATACCACACTGGACGGGTTTGCACTCAATTCGTAGAAGAGCTTGAGAATAGGCTTCATCCTAGATTAGTAGTCAGTGGCTGAGCCTAACACCGCAGTTTCTTCGTTATAAATCTTGGATCTCTGATGATCAATGCTTGTTTTGAGTTTCAAAGCTTGCTGAGTATAAGACATAAAGCTTGCATTACTGTTACGCAGGAAGTTTTGATAGTTCTACTGAGGATTTTGGAATTCGCTGAATTTAAGTCTCAATCCCATAAATGTCTTTGATGTCCATTAGTCTTTCATTACTTTCAATTTTTAATGATCTTTAAGATAATTTATAAATCACTAGAGCCAGAATTTATTTAGATGATGCCGTTTCTTTTAGATATTAAATTCATGAAAATCAGTTCATACCCATCACCAGGTTACAGAATAAATAAAAAGAAAATCAGTTTATTCCCTCAATATTTGACAGATTCATAACAAATATCGAATGAAAAAAAAAAGAAAAAATAAACAATAAAGATATTCATTCCAAAAAAAAAAAAAAATTGTTTGTTTCCAAAAGATAGCTGACGTAGTCGAGTATAGATGCTAGATAAGCTTTGCTCCTGCAAGAGAATTTAACATTGTATTACTGAAAGTGACACTTAGACCCCCGGCCTTCCCGAATTTCCGCGCCTACGGGTACAGGCGCGCTACAAATAGCCCCAGACCCAGGTAAGCCTAGTGTCTTCTCAGTATATAATTACACATAGGACACCTAAATAAACAGATACTACTACTACTACTACGACACTTTGGCTTAGGAATCTTAAAAGGCTAAAAAATTTAATCTGTCAAAATATTCCTCAATATGAGAACTTGCTATTATCAAAAAAATCATTCAATCAAGTATCAAAATTTCCAAAAAAAAAGCAATTTTATCGTCTAAGGATGTGAAAAAAAAGAAAACGGCGGCAACCAGCTTATTAACCAGGGCAGCACCTCTAACAGCAGCTTGAAAGGATTCAGTGTTGATTTTTTCTTGTGATTGTTAAATCTGGATAGTCTGAATCAATATATATATCGCCGTATTTTCGGGTAGCTCAGTATTCAATTGTTAAAAAATATTTTGCCAATCTAAATTTTTTGCGATGGGTTCATCTATCCCGCTTTTTTTTTTTTTTTTTTTTAATTGTTTGATTTCCCTTAGTCTATATCTTTTTCAGGCCCACAAAAACTAGACTAATCAGATAAATAATTATTAAGGGATTTCTATTACTAAACATTTTGTAACCTCAACGATCCAAACAAAAAAAAATGCATAAGAATAACTATGAGGAGTAGAAGACAGATTTTAAATGTATAATATTTAGGTAAATAAAAGGTGGGAATAGTTTTTCAGTATATACATCATGCTGTCTTGTGACATATTTCCCTTTTCAACATGCATTTCAATAAGTTGTACGTACTCACTACCGTTAGCTTACGTCACTATAAGGACTTGTTTACACAGTGTCATATCTCTTTGTATACTACGCAACAGCTATGTGGTTACCAAACAGTAATCTATGTACTTGAACATTTGATAAAGTTTACACAAGAGGAAACCGGCAAGAGCCCTTAACCACGGAAGGTTGTACCTGGTTTATACCCTCTAGAGTGTTTTTTAAGCCATAGTTTTTAGCTCAACCTAGTGCATTGTCGACTGAATTAACCATTGCTGCTAACAAATTGGCCTTTGCCAGGCTCAAGACTTTGTTCAAATAGCATTCCCAAGCCAGATTAATAAATGTCGATGATAAGTCAACGGCATTTAAACGAAATGCCCGTGTATTATTCTGCTCCGAAAATGAAACCACACCCGACGAATAGTTATCAACAACTCGGATCTTATGATTAAAAATTGCTAATTGTCATCTATCTAGATAAGTGGAGTTAAAGATTGATCTATTTTTTTAGGAACCTTTTGTTTCACTGGCCTCCTACGATTAAACAAAAATGATCTCGTTACGTACGCAAAAATCGTTGAAAGAGAGCGTACATCTTCAATTTCTTTTAAAGGGAGGGAAAAAAAAAAAGAGGCTTGGTACCTTGTTGCCTTGGAGTTTTCGGCTCTTAGAGCAAAAAGACTTTTGCAAATCCAAGTTCCAAGAGAACATATTATCTAGACAATTAAATGTGCCCGTAACCAGTTACCAGATACTTATATTGAGACGTTGTCATGTTTATTCTCTTTTTTTTTCTCTCTTTTTCTTATTTTTAATTTTTAACTTCTCCTCCTAAAATTTATCTATTTGTTGTACCATTCTGCTCTTAATGGGTTATCATTATGTTATTTTTTCAAGACAGTACGTGCTTACCGCAGCTTCAAAGCGCTAAGCTTTTTATTATCAAATTTCTCTATCCAAATAAAGAGAAAATCCAACGAAAAATTGTCTTGGTGATTTTATTGTATACTCTTGTGGCGCTGCTCTACTTCACTAAGACATCATGTTTTACATTCGACTTTTCCCACTTTAGATCCTTTACTCAAGATCTTGATTCGCCCGTCTACAAGTTTGATCCCAGTAATGAACTGAAAAAGTTATTAACTAAGAAAAACTCTTATGAATTTTCATGGGATCATTGGGTCAATCTAACCGACTTTTATGCGACCGGCAAGCCCCAACACTTTAAATTCAACGAGCACTTGCAAACTCCGTTTAATGCTCCTCCATCAGATCTTTCTGGCTATCCAGAGGACTTCCGCTTCATGGGTCAGTACTTCCTAGCAAATCATGCCAGGACTCCAAATAAAATTATTTACCTAGAGGAAAAAGAAACAAAAACTTTCATTATCTCTGAGGAAAAGGACTTTGATGAGCAAGAGAGCACAGGATTATCCGACATCTATAAAGCAATTGAAAAAAACAATCTTTTACCTTCATACAGTCCTTTACTTTCTGCATCAACCTCACTGGCCGATAAACTTTTCCTTTTCAACGACTCGAACAGCCTCAGCTTGTTCAATTTAAATTTCAGTACTTTTGCAAGTATTCATGAGGCACACGACAACGACCCCAGTCTAAAAAAGAAAAAACTGAGCGGGCGAGAATTAGAAGAAATTTATCATTCAAGAATTGTGTCATCCGCACTTGCAACTATTGATATGGCACCCAAATTTTTTCATGAAGTATGGCTGACGTTATCTCCTTATCTTGGTCTCCACTACGACTGGCGCTTCTTCCGACAGGTTCGGCCAAGCCAGGATGCAACCCATACTCTACATCATTTGATCAGAACTTGGTCCGACTTCACAATGAAAGAGGGAATTATTTCATGGCTGGCCCATGGAGCCCTTTTGGGTTGGTACTGGAATGGGTTAACTATGCCCTGGGACCCAGATGTGGATGTTCAAATGCCCATTGCCGAACTAGATAGATTGGCGAGACGTTACAACAATACACTGATTATTCAAAATCCAGAGGAAGGAGATGGCCGTTACCTTTTGGAAGTGACTCCTGCATATGTACAGCGAGTTAGGGGCAATGGCTTTAACAATATTGACGCTCGTTTTATTGACATTAGATCAGGCATGTATATTGACATAACTGGGCTGGCTCACAAAAGCCAGGGGGAACCAGAAACTATTGGGTGTAAAGCACCTCATTGGTACAACCAAAATTATCTTTTCCCACTGAGATTGTCTTCTTTTGAGGGAGCCCCGGTTTACGTTCCAAACAATATTCATAAAGTGCTGATAGACGAGTACCATGATTATCAAAAGGCTGAGTACTTTAGGAATATATTTAGTCAAGACCTCCGGCTGTGGGTCGACAACAAAATCTGCGAAAATTTTACAAATGCCGAGCTCAAGTATACAAACGAAACCGATTCGCCGGAGCTCACGCTGTACGGAGCTTGCGATGATGAGCAGATTTTTGAGCAGTACCACACTACTAAGGAGTTAACCGAGCGACGATTTAAAGAACTGGAGTATATTGAAAACCATAGTGAGCTCAAAATCTACGACGGTCTTCCACTCATTGAATTAATGGCAAAAGAACGCAAAAGTTTTTCTCAGTTTGTTGAACCGCATCCTCCCATATATCCCAGTCCTCGTTACATTCCTACTTTACCTTGAACTACCCATGGTAGATCAACCCTCCCCGCTCATGAATTATAGTAACATAGAAATATATTTCAAGATTTTTTTTAGATATAGATAGATGGAAAATCTGTTTATTGTTCAAATATCAAGAAGTTACATAACAAAAATAAAAATAACAAAAGGATATAAAAAGAAGACGTATAGCTTTAAAACTTATCTTAATGAGATTGTCAAGGTAACGCTTTTACCGCGTGTAGTTTTTTTTTTTTTTTTTTCCTACTGTTTTAATTATTATCAGTGATGAAACTGCACATCGGTACATCCCTAAAATGAACTGATGACAACATTTAAGTATTTTGCTGTATATTCAATGCAGTCCAATATTTAATAACTAACAGAACAATGTAATGTGATGTTATCTTGTTTATTTAGGTGTCTATGTAATTATATATACTGAGAAGACACCA
>JAKUCA010000520.1:0-13127 GCA_030567025.1 Geotrichum europaeum | reverse complement strand
TATTATTATTATTATTATTATTATTATTATTATTATTATTATTATTATTATTAGCGCAACTGTGGTTTCTACGGAGAGTTATATAACAAAAGATGTGTGTGTACAATGGTATTATTTTTAACTTTTAATTTTTCTTTTTTTTTTTTAACAAGCTTTTAATATACATATGAAAACAATTTTAAATGCAATGATTTTTTTTTTTTTTGATTTAGGGCGTATGTACAAGTTATGCCAGAACCGCTGCTACAGAATGAACTCCTCTCCTTCTCATCTTTTTCCTCCAAAGCAGACATGTATAGCCAATTTTTTTATTTTATTTTGCGATCAACACTAGATGGAACCAGGGGGAGGTTGCCTAGTCTGGCAATAATAACTTAACAATTAGAATGACTCTAGATTGTGCTCCTTTGTTTTGTCAAAGAAAAAAAAAATAAAAGGAAAAGTTTCTTTATGCTATGTGGTGTGATAACTGAAGGACTGCCAAATTCCACAAATGTAACCTCATCATGGGTTATCAGTCAAATAGTAATGGGTAGGACCAATAGTTGAACAACAACAACAACGACGACAACAAAAAAAGTCTTAGCGACGTAGCAAGCTACTGCAAATGCTGCTGGCGCTGCTGTAGTTGTTGCTGGGAATCAATAGGGATGAGCTGCTGGGGCGGATGGTATACCGGCGAAAAGTACTGACCAGTGTTGTCTATGCTGCCAGGCGCGGGCGTGTCATAGATGGGGAATGCAATCGCCTGCTCTGGCTGATGCTGATGGGGAGGCAGGATCGGCGGCGAGCCGCCATCGGTGACTACGACTGGTAGAGGTGGTGATGCTGAAAAATTCGTGTTCGAGGTGCTGTAGTATGCACAAGCCGCTTCCTCGTTCATGATAATATGCGATTGCTGCTGCAAAGAGAGCAAAGATGAATATGATTGGGGAAATGCTGTATGAGAAATAATAGATGACGGTGGAGGATTTGTTGGGGTCTGAAACAAAAACGGCTGTTGCTGCTGTTGTTGTTGAAATGCTAATTGCTGATCCAACATCTGCTGATGAAGGTATTGCTGTTGTCTCAGCTGCAATTGAAAATTGTTCTGGAGATGCTGCTCAGGCGGTTGTTGATGTTGTTGATGATGATACAGCATGCCCTCATTTCCGGGTGTTTGCTGCTGGGAACTAACATGTTGGCGGGGCAAGAGCTGCAATTGTTGCTGCAGAATAGGCTGGTGTTGATGCAGTTGTTGAGGTGGCTGTGATGATTGCAATGGCAAGGGTAGTGACTGATTCTGAACAGCCGAGTGGTTGACCTTGTCAACAAAGACCCGAGGCGAGTTGTCAATTTCCGAAAAAGGTGAACGTGACGCACCCATAGCTGAAGCTGGGGCTGAGATACTAGCCGGAGAGTTCAAGTTCGTATGAGGAGACTGCATGCATGAAGGACTAACCGGGGGGCGCGGCGGCGAGGAAACTGCGCTGCTGCAAACTCGCTTTTTGTGAGGTGGGGGAGTCGGATCAACCGCCTTTTTTCTGGGTGGCCCGACGGGCGTGGTCGCAAGCGTCACCACCGACATGGCACCAGCGCCAGACGGGGCTGTGACTCTGGCCGGCGCCGAAACCGGGACAGAATTAGCTCGTGATCTAGTGAATTGTTTCTTGTCAAGACCAAATGGCAGCTTGACTCTTGCAATTACTTCTTTCAGAGCAATTATCGCATCATCAGCCCGATTTCGCGAAATTGTGGGACCACAGCTGTCGCCATTATCATCATCCTCGTAGTTCTCTGGCGACGAGACAGGCGACGGCTCACGTGAGCCAACAACAGAGTGAGCGTCCTCGGTACTACAGACCACAGCACGCCCGTTAGTGATGGAAAAGTTTATCAAGTTTGTCTTGCGGCGTTGCGGAGATAAGATCGACTGAGTCTGAATGGCAGCACTAGCTGAGCCGCTGCCGGCAGAGCTAACGCTGTTGCCAACCAAGTTCAACTTTGCTATACCCAGTTCGGCAGCCTTTTTGGTGTATGAAGACGAGCGAGCCTCGTTAGAGTTTGATGCTATGGGGACACCAGATGCAGGATAGCGCGGTGACTGGCTGCTGATAGAGCTAGCATTACTGTCACCCCTTTTACGTCGCGACTTGATGCTAACATTACTGTCACCCCGCTTGCGGGAAGGGGTTCTGGTGAGTTGTGGCGACCGTTGATCAGGTAGTTTTTGATCGTTTGATGCATTTGAGTCTGCAGGATGGGGTCTTTTGACAGACGCCGATCTAGCAATGGGGGTACCACCAAAGCTTTTTGTGGACACAGGAGAAGTTGGCGTAGAGACCTGATACTGGATAGGGGGCTGCAGTTGCTGCTGCAGATGATTCTGATGTTGCTGCTGTGGGTGCTGAGACATCTCAGTGTAAACGAGAGAGGGGACAGGAAACGAGTCTGGCGGCGTTGTAGAGGGGATGAAATACTGCTGCTGCTGCTGCTGTTGATTCATGCCGGCCGCCATAACAAAGACTGGATGAACAGGTTCAAATGCAGAAGACTGAGATCCATAGTAATATTCAGCAAGAACGTTCGGCTGGAGCTGCTGCTGCTGCTCTTGTTGATGCTGAAAAACCTGCTGGTGGTGAGAAAAGTTGTTTACGCTTTTGATGCCTGGGTTGGGGGTCTGTATGTAACTAATACTGGCGGGGGGATGAGAGGGAGGAGGGAGGTTTGCAGCGCTGCTACTGGAGCATGGCATAGGTGGAGAAGGAATTGAGTGAGTGATCATTTCAGAGACCGACTAGAAACCCCAACGAGAAGCAGTTGACCGGGTCGGACTACTTGAAAGGTGATGGGAAGTAAACGAAGATGAAGACGACAAGGCCGTTGATGAAGATTGCGGAGCAGATGAAACCCAAAATTAACAAGAAAAAACAACAACCAAATCACTAAGGTTGGGCTGCCGCTAGAGGACAATTGAACAGACGAGAAAAAAACAAAAACGAAAAAGAAATAAAAAAAAAAAAATAAGAAGAAGAGAAAGAAGAGAAGAAGAAACGGTGAAACAAATAAAAAGCTTCAATTCATTTGCAGACAGAAGTAAAAAGTGGACAGGAATTGCAAAGTGTCGAAGTGAAATTTTTTTTTTTTTTTGCTCCAATTTTCAGAACAAGAAAAACCCAAACAAAAAAACAAAAAAATTGAGCAAACGCAGGAAAACTATAAACCAATACGACACAAACTACAACAAGAAGTAGGGACAAGGGAGGTTGACGGAGTGCTGCAGCTTCGATTTGGGTAATGATATATCTGACGGAGGTACGGGAGATTGAAAGGGGAGAAAATCGTGATAAAAATAAATAAAAGAAAACGCACAGATGTGGGTGGTCGTTGAATCTTAGACCACCAAGCCCCCCAAAAACCCTTTCCAAAAATAAACCACTCTCAGAATCACAAAACTTAATCAAGAAATCGTAATAATAAGTGTAAAAAAAAATAAGATTTTTTTTTCTATGCTAACATCCCCCCCCTTTTGCTTTAACTTTCTATTTATGCATATGCCCACTATTCTATTTAAAAAGTAAACAGCCCCGACCGTTTCTTGCCAAACGGATAGATCACCAGCGTGGCCACAAAGAGGCCAACCGTAATGCCAATGCTGACTTGAACCATTGTAATTCCCAGATTCATCACCGTATTGTACGTAAACCCATCTGCGCGAGACGTTGCATCCGTGGTTTTGTTGTTGATAATGCTGTTGGCATTATCAATGCCAGCCACAAGACTTCCCTGCGACGCCACGCCTGAAGGCACCTGCACAAAAATCGCAGGAAGCATGGCAACAAACGCCAACCCGTGGCCAACGCGCGAATAGACGTTTCCCAGCACTCCAATAACCAGCGCCCCAAGTGCAGACGTCAGCTCTGCGGCGTTGGCCAGTCGCAGTCCACTAAAGTATGTTGCAGCGTATCCTCCACCTGAGATAACCAGCATCACTGGAATCTGACGCCAATGTGCCTGATTTACCAGCGCGAGACCAAGAGTAAACATTGGCACAAACAGCGTGCGCCACCAAGGATTCAGAGGGTGCGGGCATGTCGTTTCTGATGTTGCGTTTCCGTCAATCCAACCATAGATAACCGCTCCAAGCGTGATGCCAAAGCCCAATAGAAGCGAGTAGATAATAGCATAGAACATGCGGACCGATCCGGCAACAATGTTTCGTGATTGCATTTCCAATGATCCACACAAAATAATGTAACCAGGAAGAATCAACGCGAGCGCACTTTGCGCAATAGCAGCAAAACAGAAAATATCCTGCTTGCTACCAATGGACCCAAACGCGCGAGCGAGGAAACTCACTGCAATACTTGCCGTGACCTCAAACACATTGTTGTAGAGTGTCGACCGTGGCGCCACCACAGTCTGTAACAAACCGACCGAAGCGCCCAGAAAGAACGAAATCGGCATGTCATGCCAGCGCCCTCCAAACGCAAAGGGGCCAACAGCAACTGATGCAAAACCAAAAAATAGAACACAGAGCCATGGTGGGTACAAGTTCTTACTTGTAAACTGCTCTACCAGTTGTTCCAGCGCCTGATCAATTCTCAGATTGCCATGAATCACGTCCTTGTAGATAGTGTGGGTTTCATTAAGTTTGTACAAGTTGACGCCTTGAATACAGCGCACGAGTTGCATCTCTGATGTATGCGTAGAACTGTCATCAAATGATACCATCATACAGCCCGGAATGTACAAGAACTGGCCGTCAATCTCAAGTGCGCGGGATGTCATCATCATATACTCTTCTAGACGATGAGTAGGCGCTCCAAACATCATGAGCGCTCGGCACAGGCGCAAAATAAACCGCTGCCGCTGCAATACCTCGGCAATATGAAGCGTAATATCCAGGCGTTGCTGCTCCTCACGCTTCTTGCGCTCTCGCTCCTTCTTTGCTTTGCGCACGTCCAGGCCAGAAGTCATGCGGTATGGCTTTGGTCGTGATGGCTTCTTAGGCCCATCTGAGGGTATCCTAAGCGTCGAGTTGATCGAAGCAGCTGAGCTAGAAACAAGATCATTTAGCGAGGTAGTCGATGCATTGGCGCTGCGCGACTTGTACAACTTGAAAAGCGACTTGTGCTTAAGGCTTGTTAGGTCAGTGGTAGATTTAGATTGATGATGAGTCTTGTCGCCAAAACTAATGCGCGGGGTCGAGGCTCCCGATGGTGGGTTTGAAGAGCGTTCATGATGCGATGAGTGCTTATGACTGGTGCCATAAAGCATGAAAAGACTTCCAAGAATGCCCTTACGGACGTGCGATGGGGGCGGCACGTAATCCTCATCTCGTCCTGTGCCGTTCTGACTGTCGTCTGTAGAAGAGTTTTCTATGAGAAGAGTCTCGTTCTTATCACTGTTGCCGCCGTTGTCGCTTCCGCTGTTAGCGTTGGTGTTGCTTTCCTGATTCTTTGAGTTATCATCAGAATTACCGTTGTTGGTGTTGCTTGCATTGCCAGCGTCGCCAACGGGTTTGCTTTCTCCAAGATCAATTAAATCGGGTGCAGAATCAAAAAATGCGCGCGAGGAGAGGGTTAGACCTGACCGATCTGGAGACGGCGGCCGACTGTCTAGGTATTTAGAGTGCGAGCGCACCAGGTGCTCGGCAAACTCCTGAGCAACTTCATCGACATGACCTTCTTCGCGCCTGAGCCGCTCTCTTTCTTCCTGCGTAGACGCATACTCGTCAAGCTTGTGGTGGAGCAAGGCCATGGGGATATCACCTTCAGACAGTCTGCCATCAATATAGGGCCCATCCTTTGCTGTGATGGGTAAAGCGGTGCCACTATTGACTTGCGTGTTGAGTGACGTAATGTTTGCCTCGGGGTCATCTTTGCTGTAGAGATAGCGCCGAGAGCTGGCTCCTTGGCTTGCTTGCAGCCGAGCATCGTGCTCACCTAAACCTGCGCCAGGAGCCAAGCCACCCGACGTGATTCCGCCAATATGAAAAATGTTGGACGCGATTCCAGTCCGGCTTTCAGATGCAGCCGCAAGCATGGATCGGGAGGCCAGTTCACCGGCCTCAGTTTGTAAATCGATGACGTCATCAAAAATTTCCTCACCGTGTGTTGTCAAAAGCGCTTGACTTGACCCATTTCGGCTCATTGGAGGACGTTCGTCGTATCCGCTGTTGTAGTCTCTGACGTAGTCGCCAGCACTGTTATCATCGTAATACTCGGCTTCATTACTGATGCTGGGCATGACAGTGCTGCGGCTCCCGTCAGCAAACTCGATATTAATGGGTGGCGTGCTTAGTGGTGACCTGAACTTGGAGGCCGAGGCGACGTTAAAATAGCCACTGGCGCTGCTGGCATTGCTAGAAGATTTTTGATGACGCGCAAGTCTCGAGACATCGTTAGCATATGTTTTTTTGTTGTCTTCTTCAGACGGCAAATAAACTGACTTGGTTGTCTCGTTATTATCGACAGGAAATCTAACTTTCTGCGGGCCCTTGGCCCGAGTGGGTGTTTTTACTCCCTCGGGAGAGCTTGCACCACTGCCCATGGCAGACTGCGGTTTCATGCTTGAGACGGTAGGTGATTGGGGCCGAGACGGGCTCCTAAGGGCTAATTGTGGGAGGGTCGAAAGTGTGATGAATTGGGGCCGCGTGGGACGGTCATTGGTGCCGCTGGTGCGGTCATGGTTTTTGGTTTCGTTGGGGCTCGAGGGTGTCTTTTCCGACGCCATGTTACGGTACAGTTAGACAGAGATTCAGAGGTTATCCTAGAAGAAGGAAAGGAGAAGAAAAAAAAAGAGAGGATTATATATATTTATGAGCAAAGAGGTATTTCGGGTTAAAACTAAATCAGCAATCCGACCATACGTTATCTTCGTTGGCACCATAATCCGCTACTGTATCTGCTGGTTGCTCGGCCGTCTCTTTCTAACAACTACAGTACTGATGAAGGTTCTGGTAGAGCAAGGTCCCTTTTTTTATTATGGTTTTTTTTTTCTACTTGTCGGTTACAAGTACAAACGCCGTACCACCCAAAAATAAAAAGCAAAAACCTTCTTTTTATTATAATATTTTTTATTGTATGGGAATTTAAATTTTTTTTTTCAGGCTAAACCTTCAAACTGAAATTTCTTCCGGCAATTTTTCCAATTTTTTTTTTTTTTTTTTTTTTTTTTTTATTTCTTTTTTTTTTCCATTGGCCAGCCAAAAGGGTTTATTTTTCATGTTTTTTTTTTTTTTTTTTTTTTTTTTTAATAGCTTTTATTGTCCATCTTGCCAGCCAAACGGGTTAATTTTTTAATTGAACTACAAAATATTATTAAACTATCAACTGCTTGCAACGGCAGAAATGGAAAAAAAAAAAAGACAGACCTTCCGATAGGTCTTATCTTGAACCTGGAACAAAAAAAAAAAAAAAAAGGTACTAAGCGACGGTTTTACACGACACTTTTACGTGCGTCAGCTTTGAAGATTACAAATGGTAATTTCTGCTGCTACTATTTACTGGCGGAGAGTTTGTGGCTCAATCTACTGTTTTGGTAGTGGCAGTGTTCATTTAGGGAACTCGAACCAGTTGAGTTTGAGGATCGCGAGAAGAACCGGCTTCTATTTGGGCTATTAGGGTTACCAGGACGACGCTCAAAATTAGTTTTTCTCACTTCCTCCAGGCTCGGTTGTGATGGTGTTGCAAAAGGTGGCATTTCTTGGACTGATGCCACGGCTGACACTGCATCTCCAAGGGTCTGGACCTGGACCTGCAAATCGGCCCGTGGACTAGGTGATCGACGACGCGGAGGCGAGTTGCTAAAGTTGAACATTGGCGTTTTGGGCGTCGTTGCCCTCGAAGCGCCCATGGCTCTGGCCTCAGGAGACACCGCAGCAGCATAAGTAGCTCTACTAGAATTGAGAGAAGCAGAAGTGGGACTGGAATCCATAATAGGGGAAGGCAGCCCCTGTTGATATACACAGCTGCTGGTATTACTGGTACCGAGACTCTGTTGCGAGAGAATCGACCGTAAGCTAAGCTGCTTCTGCGCCAAAAGGTTACTTGCAACAAGAATTTCCTGCTGTTTTTGCGACAATAGCCTCGGCGGGCGATTGGCCTTGTAGGGTGTTAGCGGGGGCGAGGCCGGCTCAGTTTTTTGATACTCCTGACTTGGCTCACCAGCGCTCGGGGGCCCCCCGGCCAGCAGCAACTGTTGAAGGCGGAAGAGTTCTTGTTGTTGCTGGATCCAGAGTCGCTTTTGCTCGTACGAATGCTGTTCCTGCAATGTTTGCAAGCGTTGCTTATGCTCGTCTAGATCACTACCATTGGGCGACCACTGTGCGCTTTCGGTAGGACTGCCACTTCTGTTGGTGTTTCTGCGGTCTGTTGCCGACCGAAGCCCAGCGACAAGCGCAGCGCGCCCGGGGGATGGCACTGCATCGGGCGAGTAGAAGCTGCCTTCGTTCGCCTTTGCGACATTGATGGGTGCGGGGCGCGGCCGACCTGATTTGAGTGGCGCAGCTGTACAGGGCGTCTTGCGGACTGTGCTCATACCAAGTCCGTTGTTGGTGTTCTTGTAATTGAGAATGATGGGGTTCGAAGTAACGGTCGTCATAGTAAAGAGAAAAAAACAAACAAAAAAAAGGTTGTTGTATACAGGGTTTATGCAGTAGCAAGTAATTGCGTAAATATCGGCGTGAAATGATTCGACTTGTTTCTGGTGCAGTGCTGACCGAGAATGATGCTCAAAGTCAGATGTATTTATTAAAGAAACTGTCTCGTTGTGAGTATTCCGAACTGAAGAAGAAAGAGCCTGAAGAAACGAGGTGAATTCAAGTCCTTTTATATCTCCAGACAATGCCTTGGTGCGCTGGAGTCGCTTGCCACTAACTTGATATATACATAAGCGATGCTCTTTATCCATAAAGATTTCTACATACGAAGTGCACCAAAGGGATCTTGATGCAGCAGCCTGAGGGAAGTTGCGTCTATAGAATTCAGGTTTTAGATGACGTACATGATTTATTGTGCGCTACTCTATGCACAGCTGTACCCCTTTCTGTAGATTGGACAAGAATAGATTTCGCTTGCCCAGTAATTGTAGCAGAGACTTTTGGATATTGCTGTCGCTTCGTATTGACTTTCTATACAAGTGCTCACTTTTGTTACGATTTGAGCTTCATGGCATCTCTGCAACATCTCAGGTAATGCGGCTGAGATTATGCGATACGAGCAGGTAGGCAGGCCCCATCACCGTCTGTTGGCAGTTGCTACTTAAGTGAGCGTATTTTATCTAATTTTCCAAGCTTGTAGCAGAGAGCAAGCTGGCTGTTGTTAGTGTGGCCAGTACGATAACTCGAGCATGCCTACCACCTTGTGCTACTACTGCTCCTTCCTAGGGCGGATGCACAATTGACTATCCATGCCTGCAAACTTTATGGCCAGTTTCAGGTCAGCCCTTGTTCTTGTTTCGCATGTACAAGATCATCTACTACAGAGTGTGCCCCCAAAAAAAAAAAAAAGTTTAAAAATACCCGTAAAGAGTAAGCCATTAACTCGCTTCAAGCAAATTATCAGCCGCGGCAGTTGCGGCTCATTTCTAAAGCAATTTTTTTTTTTTAATTTTATTTCTTCATTTGGTAAATTAGGAAGAGCTTGGCCATGCAGACAAAAGAATGAGACTACGCACAGCAAAGTGAGCCTCTACACACTCGCTACAGCAACTGCATACATAGTCCCGGTTCCCTGAACGGAACTCGCACAGGGCCAATCTTTGCCGATACCCACACTTCTAGCCAGGCACAAAAAAAAAAATCCAAGCAACTTTATCATAGAATGTGCTTAATAGAAGTAAAATGGAATTAAAGAGACATATATGGAGAAAACAAAAAATAAGCAAAAAAACAAAAAAATAAAACAGTTAAATTGACAGTGAAACAAATAACATAGATGAAAACAATAAACTGACACAAAATGATATGCTAGATGCAGAGTTGGCCTTAGATGCAGAGGCCGAAGCAGTGGCTGCAGCTGCCGCCGATAATGATGATCCAGTCGCCGAGGTCGCTGGCGTCGCCGCCGATGCAGATGCGACCGAGGAGGCGACAGACGCTGTTGCCGAAGACATTGATGACGCTCCGTTCACGCTATTTTTGCTACCTGCGCTGTAAACAAACGTTTTGTCCGGGGTCACTTCTGTTGGCGACTCGGACTTGCTGGCAAATCCAACCTGTTGCTTCTCCATGTTATACACAGAGTACACGTTTTTAAGGAAAACGTCACCAAAGATCCACTTGTTGTTATCAAACTGGATGCCTTGAATGTTACTGATGCACAGCTTATCGGCTTCAGAGTACACACTGCCAATGTAGTCCTGGGAGCTTATAGCCCACTTCTTGCCACCAAATTCAAATTCAAGCTCCATGGTGGTATTGCAAGGAATAACAAAGTTAGAGCCGTCGGTCTGTGAGCCTGAAATGAAGCCATGAACCTTAAGCGCGTCATCAGGAGACATAATAAGCAGAGTGGTGCCTGTGTCGATAATGGCAGAGCGCGAACCAAAATCGATCTTGTAACCGTTGACATAGGTACCCTCGACATCAAGTTCCCAGAAGCCCGTCTCCTGGCTGAGAATGTTGATATAGGTGATGTCGCCAGTGTACTTGGACGTATCGACGCCGCCAATAGTAAAGCTGCCTTCGTCCTTTGAGTTATTAGCGCGACCAAGGTTGATGCTGAAAATTCTATCCTTAATAAGCTGTTGGCTGTATAGCGTATTGATAACGCCTGGAAAACTATCGGGTGATTTATCGTTGGCAGGAAGTCCCATGATGCCGTCAATTGGGAAGTTGGCGAGACTGCTGTCGACCGTTGCAGCTAGGCCAAAATATTGTGGCGATGAAAAGCCGGAATATGAAAGTGTGTCTTGAACCACAATTCCGTCAACGGAGCCGCTAGTATATGCAATAGAAAAGTTCTTGTTAGTTATTTCGAGCGATCCTGAATTGGCAGGATCAAGACGGTTGTGAGAAGAGCAAACTGACGAAGTGCAGTTAATACTGTAAACCCAGGTATAAAATGAGCCAGTGTCGACAACAAGATTGAATGGTTTTTTCGAGGAGGCCTCGTTAGAAGAGCCAATGGTGACCTCAATATAGTAAGAAATGTCGTGGCCGTCTTGGTCAACAAGGGCTGTGCCCTGAGAGGGCGAAACTGCAACGTTGTTCAGCTTTTCCAGCGCTTGCTTGCCTTTGATCAGATCGTCAACTAAAATCATATCGTTGCGGTGGACTCTGAGTGAGCGCTTGACGTTTGAGGGGGTGGAAGCCTTCAACGGGAAAGTTTTACTCGTGCCCACGTTAACTGAGTTTTTGCTGCTGGTTTCAGAAGAGGTGATGGGAAGTCCGTAGACCAGGCAGAGAAAGGCAAACGCCCAGACAAAACTGAGCATTTGAGGCAACAAGTGTGATGAGAACGAAGGTATATTCGAGAAAGTCGGTGAAGGAAGGAAGAAAGAAGATAAAAGGAAAAAAAGAGAAAAGAAAGTGACAAAAATTGATAGGCATTTTTTGTTTTCTCTTTAGATTGATTAAGGGATGAGCTTTTTTTTTATTTGTCAAAGGTTTTTTACTGCCTTTTTTTATAATTTGGTTGTTTTTGTCTTCCTGCAGCTTTTTTCAGACTTTTTTTTTTGCATAACACATATGTCAAATTGGCCACCAACCGTGCCTTTTTTTCTGTCAATCATCAGAAAATTTCATTGACAATGCAATCAGGTCATTGTTGACTGAGGGCCATAGCATAGGCGATGGCCAGTTAGAATGCTCAAAAAAAAAAAAAAAAAGGACTAGTATAAAAACATTGTTCTGTTATAAGAACACAACAATAGCCAAAACCGGTACTGTCAACCACCAATACACTTCCTCGAATTGATCAGGTTGACAGCATAAAAGTTTGCAGGCGATTGGAAAGCCATGATCAATTGAGATCATTGCGAGCATTGTTTAAGTACAGCCGAACACAACAACGTGCTCATCGAAACAAGCGGGCAGAAATAATGCGTTATGATCAAAAACAAACAAACAAAAAAAACCAATTTCAACCATATGGATAACAACTTTAGCATCTTTGCAGTCTTTGCGAAGCTCATCTGTATGTCTTAAATCTACCGTCTGCTGTTATTGTGGAATCTCATCTCTCTCGACTTCAGTATGAGCTTAATTTTATTCAGACCCAACAGACAAACCTCAAAATCCAAATTCAGTGCTCAACAAAGGGGGTCAAAAATTAGCTGAGTTCGTGAACAATGATTGTTTTTTACGTTTTAAGGTTATTCACCAAAATAGGAAATACCATACCATTATTTGTGTACATTCTATAAAGACTATAAACGGAGCCCAAGAAAACCATGCGCCACAGACTGGGAGATTCTTTTGGTCGTTTATCTGAACTATGAAAACTCACGCAGCAGCAGTTCCTTCAGCTTTGGGTAAATGATGTCGGAACTCTCACCTTGGATGCTTCGAGTAATGCCAAGTTTATTGTAATGCTCCAGCAACGGCAGCGTTTGCTCCTTGTAAGTCTTGATTCGTGATCTGAAAGTTTCCTAAACACACAAAAGAGTTAGCACGTCTTAAACATTATCTTTTCAATGATAATCTTACCGCATTGTCGTCATCACGCTTGCTTAATGGCTCGCCTGTAATGTCGTCTTTGCCAGGCACCTTGGGCGGGTTAAACGTTAGGTTGTACACTCTTCCGGAAGGAATATGCTAGAGGCAATGTTAGTATACTCTTTGCCCATAATTTACATTTCACCGCTATCGGCACCCTCTTTCATTTAAACTCACCACATAACGGTTTTCGATTCTATCTAGAATCACTTCTTCTGGCACATCCAGCTCAACCACCAGGTTAAGCATGGCATCATGCTCTTGCAGATCCTTATCCAGAGCTTTAGCCTGGGGGAACGTGCGGGGAAATCCATCTAGTAGCCAGCTACTCTGCGAATTGAGCCAATTGCGCTGCGCGAGCTCATGCTTTATCAGGCGAATGATCTTGTCGTCAGGAACGAGACTTCCCGACTGGATTATCGACTCAAACTCTTTACCTTTAAGAGTGATTTGTGTTAGCTGGTTCAACTTTCAAATGTCAAGT
>JAKUCA010000519.1:0-13229 GCA_030567025.1 Geotrichum europaeum | reverse complement strand
TAATTTTGTTTGTAACTATTTGATGTAAGGACAATAAACTGATTATCTATCTATCATCATTTGAGTAAGCTGTGACCCCCGAAGAATTCGGCGCCATCAAATGTTGAAACCCCCTGCATGCGCTGAGAGCGTTACCTTGTCAGTCTTATTGAGACAAGTGTTAGAGCTATATGTTTTCTTTTTATATTTATTAGATATTAGGACAGTAAACAAATTTTCTATCTAGAGCTATATGTCTTTTTTTTGTATCCTTTTGTTATTTTTATTTTTGTTATGTAACTTCTAGATATTAACACAATAAACAATTTTTTTCTATCTATTAAGACAAACGTTATGGTCTCGGTTGTCATGGAATTAAGTCTCTCAAGGGCCATGCTATTGTAATTGACAAAAAACTTTTGATACTTAACAACATAACTAAGAACTCTATAAAAAATAAACTAAAACAACTAACATATCCTAAAAAAAACTTAAACCGTTTAACTTTTAAAACTCCATGGCGTTCTCATCCTCAACTCTAGGAGCACCCGACATGAGTTCACGTCTGATTTCAGGAGTAATAGCAGGATGCGATTGAATCTTAAGGACATCGAGCAAGCCATCTCTCTGATCTTCAGTAATATCATTCTTGTATCTCTGGGCAAACACAAGTAGTGCCTGATGCCACATAACAGGCAGGTTCTGTTCAGCCTTGTTTGTAGTCTTGGGAGCACGGAAGCGCATAAAGTGGAAAACGACGGAGTCGACAACCTTGTAGGGAAGCGCGTACTTCTTGTCAAGAAGGACCTTGATGAAAAGAGAAATTGGGCCAGAGTAGTACTCAAACTCTGACAGACGCATGAGCGCGGCAGCAGAGTGCAATGCTGGCACAGAGACCTTGGTCAGAATTGACGCAGCGATGACGGCTTCACGGAGAGAGCACGAGCCGCTCTCTGCCAGTGGGAAGAGAAAACCCTTGAAAAACGCAGCGGGTTTGTAAAGAGACTTTTTCAATGCACGGTAAAGATGATAGTTGAGAGTTTTGGGACCGCTACCGGGGGCTTTGGGAGCAGTGGGGTCAAGCTCAGTCTTGAATCGGTCGAGAAGAACGTTGAAAACAAACTTTTGTGACTGCTGAGCAGAAAGCGTAGAGATGAACAGCTTAGTAGCCTCATAGACGGCCTGGGTTGACCAAGATTCGGGTTGAGTCACGTAAAGAACATCTTCCCAGTTGCGCAAAGTGGGGATGATCTTGAAAGCGCGAGGCAGCTTACCAGATCTGTATCTTGATAATAGCTCACCAACCTTCTCGTAGACCATGATGACCTTTGGAGGGAGACTGACACCTTCACGTTCCTCGCCACTGGGCACAGAACGCGAGGGGCCTTCCTCGCTCTCTTGCTCCTTTGCTCTAATTTTAGCCATGATCTTGTCTGCCAGAGTGATAGGAGCATCCTCCTCATCCTCATCGTACTCCCTGTTGTCAACGTATCTGCCAAACAACGCCTCGTCCTCAGGGTTAATTTCATACTCCTCAATCTGCTCGTACTCCTCGTAGTCGCTGCCCTCTTCGTCATCTTCCTCGTCGCTGTTAAAAGCGGGGCCTACGGTCTCGTCTTCATCAAGACCATCAATGCCGTAATGAGAAGAATCAAGCTTACTAGAAGCGGCCTTGCGCTGTGAAATGGTGACGGCGCGCTCCTCAGCGTCGATCTCATCCTGCTGGTCTCTGGCCATCTGGAGAATCTTTCTCGAGGTTTGAGCATCAACGTACTCGTCGTCCTGGTCCTCGCCGGTGGTGCGCTTGGACTTTTTATAGCTAGATTTCAGACGGCCTTCGGCCTCTGTCAGTGAGACATGCAGGGGATTGTGTCTTTGCTTGGTCTTATCAACAACTTTGGGCATAATGGCTGGTCCTGTCGGGGTGTCGTTACAGTCAATATCATGAAAGAGAAAACATTCCAAAATTTTTTTTTTTCATTTTCCCAAAAAGAAAAAAAAAACTAAAACTATTATGGGTTGGGAGTTACCCTGTTGGTGGTGCACAAAGCCCAAACTGGTAAAGCCATAATCTGGCAAATAAAACGCATTACTTTCATGGAAATACCAGCAGAGCTCAAATAAAATAAAATTGTTTCTGTTGACAAGAATCAAAATAAAAAACTTTTTTTTAATTAATATTTAGGCCTTGGTTTACTTATGAAAATGAAATTTTTAAATAAGACACTGTAACAGAGCCTATCTTTTGAATTCGTTTAATAAGAAGAGAATTCATACTAGAGGGTACGTAAAACAACCAGAACTTGGTATATAAAGACTTTGTGTAAGACGTTTTAATCGATAAAAATTATATAAACTAAAAATACATAAACTACTTACGAAATCCAACTTACGGGCTGTAACTACAAGATGGAATCTGATCGTCAAGAGATTTTAAACAGGCTTTAAAGTTCTTTTACCCAAGGTTGGTTTATCTCTCCTGCAATGGCACCAACAGTCAAAAACAACAAAAATAAGCTGATACTAAAAACGCAGTGAGTTAATCTCTAAAACTTTTGGTTTTTTTATTTCATATCAAGCAATGATTATTGTTTATTTACCTTAAATCTTTCCACGCTTGTTGATCGCAGAATTTATCTACTAACCAAAACAAAATTACTTAAAGCGGTTGGAAGTGCGGCGTCCCCTTGCCCATCTAAAGCCATTTGGGAGGTTTCAATTTTTTTTTTTTTTTAATTTTTTTTTTTGGCAAAAAAATTTTCAAGATTTTCAACCAAAACCAACTGAAATCTTTCATCAGCATCATTTTATTCCTCTGACTAGGACACCAGGACATAGGTACATTATGGGCAAAAAAAATAAAACTAAGAACAAGCATCAGAACCGGGCCCTCAACGCTTTTGAGCTCGCCGAGGCTGAAGAATCGCGTAACAAGCGACAGTACGACGAAAGCGACCAAGGCTCTGACGACGATCAGAACCCCACCTTTGACCACGATTCGGATAATGTTGTGAAAGCCGAAGACGATGAGGAGATCAATTCTGATGAGGCATTTGGTTCTTCTGATGAAGGCGAGATTCTAGACAGTAGCAGTTGGCGCAACAAGCGGAAAGAATGGAAGAAGAAGACAACCAACAAGAAGAAGAAGAAGCGAAGTAATGATGACTCCGACGAGAGCAACTCCGACGATATGGACCTTGATGAAGATGAAGAAGAGGGTGGCTACAGCAGTATTGATGAGTCTGAGTTGCTACCACTTTCTGCTGTCTGGGATCTCGACGAGCAGGATCTGGCTAACACTCAAACTGGCGACAACGATGCCGACGAAAAGCCCCAGTCTAAGTCTGCCAAAAAAGTCAACAATGAAATTCTGCTGAATGACGACGATGATGACTCTGAATTGTCTGAAGAAGACTCTGAAGAGCATTCTGATGGCTCTGAGGATTCTGGAGACTCTGAGGACGACTCTGATCTTGAGCTTTCCGACGATGACTTTGACGAGGTTGACGAAGAGAAACTCAGCAGCTTGCGCGCCATGATTTCTGATATTAGCAACAATGATGTTGTTACTTTCGAAAATGCTGAGAAGGCTAAACGACAGAAGCTTGTCCAAATCTCAAACGTAAACGAGGGCGAGTTTGCTGTCCCTGGTGCCAGCGTTGGCCTCTCTCTTGAAGACCTGGCTAACTCAATCAACGACACTGGTGCTAAATCATCACTCACTTTACTTAAGGATTCCGACAAATCGACGGCACCGCTGGCTGTGCCGCTCCCTAAGCGTTTGCAGGAGCGTCTTGACCGCAAGGCTGCATATGACATTACCAAGAAAGAGGTTTCCAAGTGGAAGGACACGGTAAACACCAATAGAAATGCAGAGACCCTACAGTTCCCCATCAACCCTGGTCCTGAGTTTGTCAAACCAAGCAGTTTTGCCACCCTTGAGCCCGAGACCAGTTTAGAAAAGAAGGTCAACCAGATCCTGGAACAATCTGCCCTGGCCGACGACAAGGCTGAAGCAACCTTTGAGCAGCTTGCCCCTAGTAAGTTGTCTATGGCCGAGCTCCGCAAACGCCGCAATGAATTGCGCATGATGCGCGAGCTCATGTTTAGAGAGGAGCAAAAGGCCAAGCGCATTAAAAAGATCAAGTCAAAGACCTACCGCAAGATCCACAGAAAGGAACGTGAGCGTGAGCGTGAGATGGTTGAGGGCTCCGAATCCGACGAAGAGGACCACGAGGCCAAGCGGGCTGAAGAGCGCATGAGTCTGCGGCACAAAAATACTGGCAAATGGGCCAAGTCAATGGTCAAACAAGGTTTCACTAAGGATAAAGCGACCCGCGCAGAGATGGAGGAAATGCTGCGCCGCGGTGAGAAGCTGCGAAGCAAGATTCATGGCGCCAATGATGACAATGAGGAGGTCTACAGTAACGAAGACGAGGATTTCATCAATGAGAAGGATCAATCCGAAGATGATGAAGAAGTCCAGCGCATCAAGGAACGCGCTGGTAAGGGTGTTCTTGCCATGAAGTTTATGCGCGACGCCGAGGCGGCCGAGCGCAAGCGCAACCAGCTTGCAAAGGAGGAGTTGCAGCGTGCACGATTGGGTCTTGATCAGGATACTCCTGATGAGTCCAAGGGCGCGAATGAGGTCGTTAACGAGGGCCGACGCGTCTACGCTCCCGGAAGCAAGGGTGCCCGTACCGAACTTGAGGAGGTCATGGATCAGGTCCGCGACGAGCTTGATGAGGACGAGGCCAAAAGTCTTGAGAATAAGCTCAAGCGCAAGCGCAACGCGCTGCTTGAAAATGAGCGTGAACTTAACTCTGTGCGCGTTGAAAATGTTGAGGAAGAATCAGCAACTAAAAAGAAGTCGGACGATTTTGCAATGTTTGATTCAGAAGAGGATGTTCAGACATTTAGCGACTCTGGTGATGAAGAGAACCCCTGGCTGACGGCTGATAGCAGCAGCAGCAAGCGCCAAAAGAAGTCTGTTACGGTGCTAGGCCGTGATAGCAGTGCATACGACAAAAGCCAGGATAAGCTGCGAAAACAACAAGACCGCTCGCGCAGCGGCAAGAAGAAGGCCGCTGATGCACAGGATGGTATCATTGATATGAACCAGACGCTTAAGGTTGTTGATCCCTATGGCTCCGACGGCGAGGATAATGATGATGAGGGCGACAAGGCGAACAATAAACAGCTGCGGTTTAAGCAAACTGATCTTGTCAAGCGCGCTTTTGCCAGCGATGATGTGGTGCAGGAGTTTGAGCTCGAGAAACGACAAGAGATTGCCGAAGATGGTGATAAGGAGGTTGACGTGACGCTACCAGGCTGGGGCTCATGGGGAGGCTCGGATATTGCGCCTAAAAAGCGGTTCATCAAAAAGGTCAAGGGAGTTGTCAATGAAAAGAATCGTAAGGATTTCAAGCTTGACAAGGTCATTATTAGTGAAAAGGTCAACAAGAAGACAGCGGCGGTGTATAACGCCAAGTCGGTACCCTTCCCGTTTGAAACGCGTGAGCAGTACGAACGGTCATTGCGTATGCCTATTGGCCAAGAATGGTCGACGCGCGAGTCACATCAGAACCTGATTAAGCCGCGCGTCATTATCAAGCCGGGCCTGGTCATCGACCCGATCAGGGCTCCCTTCAAGGACGACGACGAGGAGTAAAAAAAAAAAAAAAAGTCATTTTTTTGTTTTATATAAATATATTTCCATATTTTTTTCTTTTTTTTCTTTTTCATTTAATTATTAAATAGAATCTATGTTCATGTTTATTCATAAATACAGGTGATAATTTTTTCTTTCTTTCATAAATAGCACAGTTGCGCTGCAGCGCGCTGGTTATCATAACCGGCGACGCTTGAGATCAACCGAGTCATCTGAGTCCGAGGACTCAGCCTTGCCCTGCTCCACAAGGTACTTGTACTGCGAAAGCTCCAGGCTCTCAAGTAAATTCCGTGGTGGCCGCTTTGCGTGAATGAAATTACAGTAGCCGCCGCGCGAGCATTCATTTGAATCATGCTGGCGACAACACGCCTCTTTAAAGTCAGTCACGGGGCTCAGCTCGCAGTAGATTGGGCGGCCACCATACCAACGGGTACTAAAATTGTCAAGAGCCTTTTGTGCATCGGCTTCATACTTGAACCGGGCATAAACATTGCCGACCAAATGATCATTATTATTTTCACAAACAATCACCTCTTCCAGGGGCCCAAACTTGGCCGCTTCGCAAAAGAAATCTTCATAAAAGGCATTGAAGTGGTTCCGTAGCTCTTCGGGTGACATGTTACTAGGATTAGCACTATTTCCAGAAAAATAATTGCCACTATTGTTGTTGTTACTGTTGTTGTTGTTGTTATTATTTGTGCTGGCAAAGGCCGGGTTTTGGTAGAGGTTTTTGCACAGGATGGTCTGTGAGTAGGAAGGCTTGACGTGTTTACGCGAGCACTTGTCACCATGCCGACACGCGCCAATCTTGTAATAAAAGGAGCAGTTGACTTTATCCTGCTCGGTGCCGTAAATGGACGCTAGATAGTTTGCCATGTTAGTTTGTAGGTGGTGGTTTTTATGGTGATGATGATCCAGGATGGAGGTTGTTGGTGTTGGAAAAGTCCCAAAAGCGAAGTTTTTTTTTTTTCTTGTTTAAAATTTCAACTTTTTTTTCCAGTGGCAACAACAACGTTTTTTTTATTTATTTTTTATTTATTTGCTTTCATAGCTAATACTAGAACATCCCGGGTCCCGAACCACGACCGCGCACTCGGTACTTGCCATCAACATCATATAAACACACGACACAAATACAATGGGAGTAAGTTGTTGATAATATTATTTATTTTTGATTAGAAAAGAATAGAATCACAAAGAATTTCCACTAACTGTACGTAGAACGACGGAGGATCAATTCCAACTCGGCGCGACCTGATCAAGGAAAAGCCCAAGGCCACCGCCAAGACCAACCCAGAACTTGAGTATGCGTGGACGGTATGCTTTCTTTCACATACCAAGCTGCGTGAGCCCATTGTCAGCGACTACAAGGGCCATCTTTTCAACAAAGAAGAGGTGCTTGAATACCTACTTGACACTAAGAAATCTACGATGTCTACTACTACTACTACAATCAAAGCCAGCACGGTCCTTATTCCCCACGTCAAATCGCTTAAAAAGGACCTGGTTGAGCTACATTTTACGGCCAACGATGATGGTGCGTGGATTTGTCCTATTACAAAAAATGAAATCATGGAGAATCTGAAAAGCACGCGATACTTTTATCTCGCTGGATGCGGGCACGTTTTCTCCGAGCGTGGGGCGCGAGCAGTCAAAATGAAAGAATCTTGCTTTTCGTGCGATGTGCCCTTCACTGCTGCCACTGCTCGTGTATACATGAATACTGACAGCGATGCTGACGAAACGGTGGCCAACGAACGCCGCCTGCAAGAGTTGAAAGACGAAAATTTAAGTCATTCTTTAGCTAGTATAAAAAAGAAAAAGCGAAGCCATAAACAGGGGGACATGGAGGAAACAACAGAAACAAAAAAAAGACGAAAATTATTTACATGATCTAGAGAGAGGGAAAGCTCTTGTTAGTATTATTATATCTTTGAAGAATAAAAATGTGGTTTGAGATGAATAAAAGTCACTTACATCGGTATTGCTCTTAGAGCCAGAGTTCTTGTCTTCAAAGGCTTCGACGGCAGAGTGAGCAAGTTCCTGCTCCTCCTGCGAGACTCTAGCGGCACGCTTAGCGGAAGTGTTCATGTACAAGGTGGTGGCAAGACCGCCGGTGATGTAGACTAAGTTGGGGTTTTTTTGTTAGAACAGACAGTGGGGAGATGTCAGATGAGAACTTACTTGATCCACCAATAATGGAGAGCACAAATAATCTGTGGGCTACGTCAGTAGCTTGAACGTACCAGGGACGACCGGCCATTGTGAATGCGAAGTGATAATGTGTGGGGGGTGGGGTTTGGTGGGAAGTATCGGGATCGATATGGGAAGAAGGAGGGAAAAGGAAAAGAGAAGGAAATAAAAAATTAAAGAAAATAAATGAAAATGAAAATGATAAAAATTAATAAAATTAATAAAATTAATAATAAAATAATAAAATTAATAATAAAAATTAATAAAATGAAAATAATGAAAATGAAGCAACAATTTTTTCTACATCCCAACTAACCACGTGATCATCAACCTAAAGCCATCATAGGCAACAACTGGCACACGGAGCCTAGTTAACCCCATGGTATATGATTTGCCATGTATATCGGTAGGCGCATAAAAGAATACACAAAGTATTATAAATTTTTTTTTAAAAAATATGTACATTTGAGAAAAGACCCGATACATACTCTCCATGAGAAAAAAAAAGTAGTTTGTACCAGAAGCTAGTACGGTGACAACAGCATAATTGAAAATCATAACCAGTTGGATTCCCACTTTATATATGTTACTTTTATATATATATATATATATATAATTTTTTTGAAGGAAATCTGTTTAAAGGTTTTTGTGTTTGCTTTGTCTCACGCGCAGGTTTTGTGTCGATGTCAGCCGCCGCAAGTCCTTTCAATATATCATGTAAAGCAACAACTATCAAGTTATTATATCACTCGTGAAATGGCCATTAAGTGTCAAAGCCAATATAAATTCAGTTTAGACAAGGGTTTTAGTAAAAGTCGAATTTGACTTAAATCATTGTTTGATAGAGTAACCTAGACAGATGTTATTATTACTCTTAACGTAACAAAGGTCGCAGGATCTGACTATATCTTGTGCTATAAAACTATCATAATGGCTCTTTTTTTTTTTTTTTTGTCTAAATAAATCTATAAACAATGCAGATACTGTAAATAATCAATCTTTCTTTAAACTCTCTCTTCTTTTTTTTTAACGCCCAATCAACCGCAAGAGCAGGTAGAGCATGGCACCACCAAACCGAAACGCCGCCAAGGCAGCAACACACCAGAGCACCACGGTCAAATAGATTTGCGAGCGCATGTTTCCGCTGCCGCCGAGACTGCCGCATTGGCTCTCGGTCTGGCGCACAAGCAAAGCAAGCCCATCACGAACTGTTTCCGTAATGGTAGAAGTCTCGCGAGCGTTGAGGGTATTGCTAAGATCAGTCGAAGAGCTGCTAGTCAGGTTGCTAAGCCCCGCGGTATTGAGCACCACGGCAACAATGATAAAGTTGGTAAACATCCATACAAGCACAACTCCGGACCGGAAAAGGGCGTAGTAGTCGGTGGTTTGGTCTTCAGCCGAAACAGCTGTAGATTCCTTTTCAGCGGGTCGGTTGAGCAAATCGACCATGTTCATGTAGCGCTCGTCGATATCACTTAGGTGTAAGGGTACTTGCACCTCAAGCTGTCCTGACTCGTTCAGGGTAGCTTTACCGAGATCTTCACCCGTTCCGTCATCACCCTTAGTGCCCCAAGAAATATCGTGAATGTTGCAGAAAGCATACACGTTCAACACATTAATGTAACTAGGGGAAATTAACAAGTATTGCAGTAAGGACGTAAACATGTGCCATGGCTCTAAAAAGAGAAAAGACGAAACAAAATAGAGCGCATAGGTCGACATGAGTGAAACAACCAAATCTCAAAACAAATCGTTGCCAAATACAAGTGAAATCGAAAGCTTGTAATCATTCATGCAAAGCGTATACGTGACTGACTTGACCGAAATATAAATGGCAGCAAATAACAGATACGCCATGAGAATAGCAAAGAAAATCACAACAATAACGTAAAAGGGCTGGGTGCCCTTGGGTCGGTTGCCAAATGAAAGCACAAAGATTGCCACAATACATGCGCAATAGAGCCATAAAAATATCACACCAAGAACCCGGCCGGGTCCAAAGCCCAAATTTGGGTCACTTAGTGAACTTGTAAGAATACGGAAAACGAGGAAAAAATTACCAATTGAAAACCATGAGAAAAGTAGCGACATGAGCTGATAAAGAAATTCAATGTGAATAATGATTTTCCGCAAAAAACTATGCGAAGAGCGCCAAAGGTTGTAGGCGTGTGAAATGGAGTAAATCGCAGCAAAAAATGATCCATTAAGCCAGCGCCGACGCTGCAACACCAGTTCCGACAGGGTTTCGGGGACATCGGTGACAGCATGCGCAGATTTAACATATTTTAACAACCAGCGCGAATTGCGCTTAGCCACAAGCTCAAAGCAAAGAATACGATCTTCTGCCAAGTACATGTTGGCAGTAAAGATTCCGGCGTTGGAGCCATGCATCGTTTCACCCTTGTAGTATTTCTCCAGTGGGCCCTCACCGTGCTCATTATTGAGCAAGGCTTCGTAGCGATAGGCCGAAAAAGCACCTGGCAAGACACTAATAAACCCAAACACTGACTCCATGGGCTTGTCAAGGATATTAGACATTTTGTATTCAAAGTTTTGTGCTGCGACTAGAGGGTTTACTAGCTTGGTGCCACCGTGGCCCAGCCCCGCGCGAATCTCACCACAGGCTCCGCCCACCCGCTCATTGCGGTTAAACTCGCGCCAGAGATAGTAGATGGAATCATGCGCAGGCTCGGTACCAGCATCGAGTAAAACGCACACGCGGGGCTTGAGAACCTGGCCAAATGCATTAAATACCCAACGGTGTGAATTGATTTTTTTTTGATTGTGCTCCTTGAGACAAAAAATCATCTGCACGGGTACGGTTCCCTTGGTGGTAAACTCAACGGTCTTTTTGACGGACCTGATACCAGCTAATGTTGTGTATTCATAAATATGTGCTTCTACCTTTTGGCTTCCAACATAATTTTTTGAAAAGCCCTCTTGGTAGACACCGAGGCGTGCCATCAGCGCCTTGGAACGTTCGTGAATCTTGGTACGGCCGTCAGCAACAACACATACTGTCACTTTCTTCCACGACTCGGGACCCCAGGTGCTGCTGTCTTTACGCATGACAAGATTTTTAATATTTTTAAACACGCCCGAAAGGGTGCGCGCAAGGGCAATATCATCTTCGTTGTAGATAGTAATAGCAATAAGTAACTCAGTCTCCCGGGGCTGCTTATAGCACATGTGACGCAAAGTAAACTCATTGCTCACAAAGTCATTGGGATCACAGGTGCCAGCCGAGTAACGCATGTGGGTGAATTCACGTAACTTGGCAATTTCCGGATCGCAATCACGTAAAAAGATTTTGGGCACGGGACAGTCAAGCACCAAATTACCATGAAACAATTCGACCAAGCGGGTTTTTTGATTTTGCCGCAGTTGGGGCTGGGGCTCAGGTAGTGGCTCGGGAATGAGCTGGGGTTGTGGCGTGTCAGCACCAGCGAGGGAAATGTCACCGGTATCACCAGGTCTGCTATACTGGTCTGTTTGGCCACTGTATTGGTCTGTCTGACGAGAAGACCCGTCTTGGCGCGAAGAAGTATCAGAGTATAGTGTATCCTCATCGTCATAGTGAAAGGTGTTTAGCGGGTACGAGTCGCCGACAGTTGGGAAGGGGCGGAAGTTGTCAAAATCAGTATCCGTAGCGGCGGGATTCTCACTTTCGTAGCCCTGGTAGTAGTGAAGTTGATCAAAGATTGAGCGCCGATTGGAGTTACTTCTATTGGCAATTCCCGATTGAAAGAGTTGTGAGGGCGTGCCATTGTTGTAGACGGTGCCGTCTGAGTTAAGACGGTTAAGTAAGTACGCATCAGGCTCGCCGGGCATGGTAGCATGCGCGTCACGAGGTCTCTCATGGGGAAACGGCTGAGGCGTTCTTGAGCTCACAAGGCCCGGACGGTCGTAGTATTGGCTGTCCACATCGTTTTGCGCTGGGTAATAGCTGTTAAGGTTGGTAGTGGAATTGATGGGGATGGTATTGTAGGCAAGCTGCTGTTGTTGCTGTTGTGTGAGCTGCGGCTGCGGTGTCTGCTGATAAACCGCGTACGGATTGTTGTTGAGGTACTGCTGGAACTGCTGGGCGTCGTGCTGGGCCCGGTTGTACGGGGTCTGGCCGTCTAACCTCTAGTCAGCATTGATAACAGAATATATATATGTATCTTTGGGTTTGTTTATGTCTGTGTACTTACTCTGATAGTTACTCATGAAAAAGCGATCGTCGTTACTTGAAGCTATGGACACCAGCTAGAATTGAAGAATCAGGACAGTCTACGAGAAATGTAAACAAACAAGACAGAGAAAGAAAAAAAAAAAAAAAAAAAAATTGAAGACTTCAAACGAAGCCACCCTTTGCTGGTTTTCTTTTAATTTGTTTCTGTAGCCATTTGGGCATGCTGCCGAGCCTGACCTAAAGTCGACATGAAGCATTGGCTGCAATTGTTGATTTTCACTAATTTTTCGTCGACTTTTTTTCATGATGGCAGGTCTTTTATTATTTATCATTTTCCTATTCCGGCAAGAAGAGCGGCAGCTCGCTGCGGGCCAGCAGAGCGCGGTGGAGCAGCAGGTATACATCTGTGTGTCAGAGAGCAGCATGGTGGCGGGGAAGAGTCGTAGAAAAGACCAGTTCTACCGGGTGAAAAAGGAATTTCATTACATTTGAAAAGAAGGGCTGTGATCATGAATAATAAATTGAAAAAAAAAAAAAAAAAAAAAGTCGAAACGAGACGGCCGTTGGCGCCAAAAGTCCGTACGGCTGAGCGGGCTCGCGTACTGGTCGCGTATTGCCTGCAAGCAAAAACAGCTAGCGTGTGATTATGTGATAATTGCGTAATTAGTAGCTTAAAAGAAATGAGACATGTCACCTGATTTTTAATTACAAAGGTCTAACTCCAGCATTTTCGTATCAGCCAGCCACGCAGTGGGAATTGTATGTATAAAAAGGACTCACGTTAATCCCTAAAGATTAGACTCATGTTTTTCAATAAAATATTCCTAGTTTCATTAAAGTCTGGAATCTGAAGTGACTCCAAGTAAGCATATTTCTATCAGTCTTTGAGTTGATTTTCCTCTGACTTTTAGAAATCATCTTCTGGGTCTCGAATAAGGTCAGCATTAGTACAGGCTTTAATGAAACTAGGAATATTCTATTGAAAAACATGAGTCTAATATTTAGACGTTGAGTCTTTACTCCTGGATTCCCTCTAAAAGGAATCTTGCAGAACTTGACTATTCTGAATGTTCATAATAGTCAAGTTTAAATAAAGCGTATGGATTAAGCCGTTCACAGGGCAGGTTGATGCGGTTTTTTTTTTTTTTTTTTTTTTTTTTCTCTTCGGTCAATCCCCTTCTTTACCATAATTTCCCGAACCCAAGCCTAAAA
>JAKUCA010000518.1:0-13236 GCA_030567025.1 Geotrichum europaeum | reverse complement strand
GGGGATGAAATTTAGAAAAAAAAAAAATTTTAATGAAAATTGAAAACCTAAAAAAGTTGTTTTAAAAAACCAAATTCATAACTTAAGGTGTGAAAACTATTGATTTAGGACCTTAACCACTGCTTTTAAACCTTTTTTTTTTTTTTTTTTTTTTCGGAATGGCAGGAAGTCTTTACTAGTAGAGTGGCCGCAGCATGCCCACATAAGTTTGTGTAGTTTTTGTGTGGTAAAAACAAAACAAAAAAAAAACGAAGAAAAAACTCAATCGGCATCACAAGTCCAAAATTAACTTGAAAAAAAAAAAAAAAAAAAGCCTGGCACCTAGCCCTGCTGCTGCTGCTCTTATCATTAAAAACTGAGTAGAACCAATATTTCTAACAGTCAAATTAAAAAAAGTTTGATTTTATTTATCCTCAAGCTGAGAAAAATGGGGGTTATACCATCTACCCACAATAAATAGAATGAAACAAATCCATGTGCAATACTACTGATGATAGCCCCCTTCCCATGATAAATTTCCGTTGCTTTAGACGACAAATACAAGTGATTATATAAAGTAATTCCTGTTAAGGCTGAGAGAAGCTATAAGTACCATACACACTAGTAGAATTGGCTACTTTACGCACAATCCCACACCTCGACCATGGTTGTCTTGTTTTTTGTTTCTGGCACACAGTACCACGTAAACACAATACCCTAAAACATTCAATTGTTAGCATATATTTATATTTTAAACAACTTATTGAGTAAACCAGCAGCGTTCTGGCTTTAACATCTTAAAAAAAAAGACACGATAAACTTCATTTAGATAATAATGCCAGACAAGCACGCTGGGGGAGGCAGGTGTCTTAAACTTACAATAAGCCCGACTAGGGTAAATACATAGTAGACTCGGCCGCCTAGACTCTGTTGAAAAAAAAGAAACAAGAATCCCTAAAAAAAACCCCCCCCAAAGGATTTGTGCTTGTTAGTACATGATGATTCGTTGTCCCCTCCCCCGGAAGGGTTCATAAACGGATAACGTTCTATTGATTCAGCTGAAAGAAAAATTGGTGACCAATAATGATAGTAATAATACTTACAACAAGGAACTGCGAAAACCAATTAATGGCAGTGCCAACACTCTGTGCAGAATTGACGGCATCGGGCGCCACGAGCTCTGGCACCACCATAAAGGGCACGGGACCCAAACCCAGGGCAAAGGAAGCAACAAAAGCGGTAGCAGAAACGGCCGCGAGTGCAGCGCTAGCAATTTCCATGCTATAGCCCAATGATGCTGCCGTTGCCGCCATGCCGGCCATGGATGCCAGAAGCAAGAATTTACGGCCATACTTGTCAACAATGCTTGCCGACGCAATGACTATCAAGCACGTAATAATTGAGATAATGCAGTTAAGGGCTGGCGCGAGTCGTGGGAGCAGGCCAGCAAGCACCCCGACACTGTAAAAAACAATGGAGTTGACCCCGCAGATTTGTTGAAACGCCATTAGCCCAACCACTGCGACCAACTGCCGGCGGAACTTGCGTGCGGTAAAAAAACTCCAAATAGAGATGGGTTTGGTGCGGTGGCAGGGCAAGCAGTTGGCAGCAGCGGGGGCGGCCTCGGGGTCAAAATCACCATTATTGTCATTGTCGCGGCTGCATTCTGTAATTGTGAGCAAGGTTTCCTCTTCTGTGCCACGCTGCGGCTTGGTAATATAGGACTCAAATTCGTGGTCAACTTTGGTTGAATCGCGGAGATATTCAAGGCAGCGGCGACCCGCATGCAGATGACCCGCCGTGACCAACCATTTAGGCGATTCGGGCGTGGTCAAAACCAAAATGGCATTAATCGCCGCCAGCCCAGCACCAACTGCAAAAATGTAGCGCCAGTCGCCATAGTCGCTAAAAAATAATCCACAAGTTTGGGCCAATAAAATGCCCAAATTAATGGCAAGTTGTGACATGAATCCAAACCGCCCACGCTGGGCCACAGGGCTAATTTCATTAAGGTAGAGGGGTACCACTACGACCGAAACCCCCGCACCAAGCCCGCATAGAAACCGGCCGAGCTCAAGATGAAAAATTGTTTGCGCACTACTCATGATTAATGAGCCCAAAATGTATGGAATGCATGCTAATAGTGCGACAGGTTTGCGACCATACTTGCCAAGAACGGAACCAGAAATGGATGCGGCAACGAGTCCACCAAGAGAATATATCGAGGTTATAATGCCTTAAAAAAGAAGAAAAAAAAGATGTATTAGCAAAATCAGTGCTGCCACAGTAAATCCAAGCTTGAAACAAGAAAAAAACATTGTAATCTCAAATTATTGTAATTTTCAAAAAGATTAATACACTTGCCAGTATCTTTAACCGTCATTGGAATACAGTCATGACCATCTATGGTTGTAAGCTGCCTACACGAGATAAAGGCCTCTGGCGCATTTAGTTCTGCCTGGATTACCGGAGGAGCGAAGGAAGGGGATCACCCAGAGTTAGTCGGAGTTAAAAACGTCACTGCCCAGGCAGCCTCAATGCACAGCGAAAAAAAAAAAAAAAAAAAAAAAAAAACTTTAAGGAACGGGGCAGTACCAGCAGTAGCGGCAGCAGCGGCGCCGGCCGTTATTGATATGTATATACTCACAAGATGGTAGCCAAATTGAAGAGTGCCTAGGCAATGGGATAATACAATGTAAAACAATCTAAAATTCATTGACAATTTTTTTTTTTTTTTCTTCTGGCAAATTGTAAACTGTCGACAATTTGTAAAAAACAAAAAAAAAAAACAGAAAATAAGAAAAAAGAAGAGGCTAATTTCAATTTATATTTATTTAATTAATCTTAAATATAAATAATTTCAGTTTTTAGGTCTAAACACCATGGCGCTACTATGACGTGAGAGGGTGTGTGTGGGTGAGGGTGGCCGATAGCATGTCATTATCAAGCGAGAAACACGCGCGCACCCATTGGTTTGGGATCAACAAGGGAAAAATCCAACTGATAACAAAAAATATATATATATGTACATATAATTAAATGAGATATATGATATTAATATCAACTAGTCGTGCTTTCGTGCTACTCTTCTCTTGTGGGCACAAACACCAGGTGAAAGAATGAGAGAGATAATATGCGTGTGAGCTGCTCCAAGCTGTTTATAGTGACAATGTATGACAATAAGTTGTTTTCGCTCTTGTCCGAACCATGATAAAATTCTCGATCTATGATCGGAGCGATACCAGCTAGCTTAAAACCAGAGGGGATTCCAGTGCAGTTGTTGAAATACTATTTACAATTAAAAAGGGGGAAAATTATATATATATGTAGATAACTATCGCACAGGTACGTTGGCAAGAGACGACGTCAGACACCGGGCACCATCCTTATTAACCAACTTACGCTCCTCATCTCCATCCTTTCTAAAAACGACTTCGCGTTGCTCATTGGTAGTAAACCCTGGCTGCAAGGTTTCCCAAATTTTGCGTTTGGGGCTAAGAACGGGCTCAGGTTCAGACGTGTTGTAGGTTTCAAAAAAGAGTCTTTCGCCTGGTTGTGATCCCGCGGGCGGGTTGACAAACTCAACAGAGGTATCATTGGCGGCACAGAGGAGCATGGCAGAAGACTTGATTCCGCGCATCTTGACGGGCTTGAGATTGGCAACAGCTACAACAAGACGATCCTGCATCGCGTCAAGTGGGATATAGTTAACAAGGCCGCTACATACAGTGCGAGGACCGGTCTCGTCGCCCATGTCGATAGTTGACACGTAGAGTGAGTCAGCATCAGGGTGCTTGATTGCCTTGATAATATGACCCACGCGGATATCAACCATGTTAGGGGTGATGGGGACCTCGACAGGCTGCGGCTTGCTCTTTTTCTTTTCTTTCTTTTTCTTATCTGGTTTGGGTGCCTTAGCGTCACCGCCAGAGCCATTGTCACCAATAAGAGTAGTAGTAGACGTAGCAGCATCAGTGATAACATTGGAGTGATCTGCTGGGTCTTTATTGTGGCCGCTAGTATCAATCTTTTGGGTGTCGGAGTTAACCTTAATTTCACTTGGAGTCTGAGACCCAGCGCCTACTGCTTTGGTAAAAGTGTCGCTTAGCGAGTGCTGAATTAGGTCGATCCAACGGTAGCTGACGCTGAAAAGCGATTGAACCCCAACGCTTGTAGTAGAGACAAGAGAGAAATCAAACTTAGGGAAACGCAGCGACTTGGTTTTTTGAGAATTAGCAAACGTGGAGTCGGCGGATCCAAACTGATGAAAGCGGGAAAATATGGGTTAGAGATCAGGCGCCAGACCAGCAATTTAGTCGCAGTCAATATAAGAGGAGTAGCCCCAATTGACCAGGGTATATTCAAAGCTAAAACATACTTTATTGGGAAAAGAGGTCTGAATCAAAGACAATGGTGACGCACTGAGTGATGACACGCTGCGGCGAGAAACAGCGGATTGCTGAGAAAATGTTAGTTAAGAGCACAGCAATTGGCTAGTAAAACAGAATAAGAGAAGCAGCGCAATACCTTTTGAAGAAGCCGCACCGATCGCAAATGACAAGTACGAAACATTATATATAAAAAGTAATGTGTAGGTGCTGATGTTATGGTTATCTGTGGACTACTTCTACTCCCAGCTATTGAATCCTGGAGAAAGAATTGAAAATGAAAACTGGGTGTAAATGTGGGAACGGAGTAAACGTGGAACTGAAATTATCGTCCGCTCAATTATCGCAGGTTGTTATCGTGAATGACTAAGTTTGAGCATTAACAATTAGTCATCATAGTTATAAGTGTTATTGTGCAAGTCACAATCGGAGGTAAAATGAGAATTTTCCCAGCGGAAAAAAAGTGAACGAAAACGAAAATGACCGTGAATTTCACTAGCTCCACGAAACGAGCAGTTGTTAACATGATTCTCTAAACCCCTCTTTTACAACGGCATTTTCTCTTGAGCTTGCCTCGCTTTAGGAGGAGTTTCTACTTGACGTTAGATTCTATTACAATCATTCAGTAATACCATCACAGTGGCTTTTGGTCTTTGTACTTGAAGCCAGCTTCTCACATCAATAGGGAACCAAATATTCAATGTTAGTTCACAAGCTCCTCTGTGTAACACCACGCCTGACAGAAAATCAACTCAAAGACTGCTAGAAATATGCTTGGAGTCAGGACTTTAATAATGCAGCTAGGAATATTCTATTGAAAGAGTCTAATCTTTAGACGTTGAGTCTTTACTCCTGAATTTTGTTTTAAAAGGAATCTTGCAGAACTTGAGAATAATCAAGTTTAAATAAAGCGAACGGATCAATTTTTCATTTGCAACGCAAAAATCAAATAATCAAATAAAAATGATAATAAAAAACCGATCTCAAGAAATTTCAAAAAGTCCTAAATAGCGAAACCAATATCTTTAAAAATTTAATTGAAAAAAATTTCCACCTGTGCTTTACTGACATGATAGTCTGAGGCCACTCTTGTCAAACCTCAGACTCATCGTCGCCGGAGGAATTTGACCAACCTGCTTTTTAATTCTTTTACTGAAGATATAAATTTACTCTATTTTTTATTTATTTATTAATTATTTTTATTTATTTTCGGCAGTATTCAAGCCTGACTTTCCGTTGGATCATTTTTACTCTAGCCCAATTTTCATGGCCATTTTTTTGTGAATACTTTTCCGACTCCCCACCCCTCCTCCTCCTCTTCTTTTCCTTTGCACCAACTTTTTTTTTTTCATTTTTCCTCCTCGAAGGTATCGCCATGTCTGAGGTTCAAACAAACCAAAATGCACAACAGCTTCCGCCCCAACCGCCACCCCCTACAAAGCCGTTTTCAAAGACCCATGCGGCAGTAACAGCGGCCTCGGAATATCCCCCCGGCGTCGTGATAAGTGTGAGTATTTAGTTTTTCCAGACATTATTCCTTGTTTTTTTCGTACATCCTTGTTCACTATGAAAAATTAATAATAAAAATATATACTAACAACGGTTTTTTCCCTCATTTTTTTTTTCTTGATTCTAGCCGCGGACAGGAAAACCAAAGCGCCGGAAGGCGACCCGCGCGTGTGTGCACTGTCAGCGAACGCATCTGACGTGTGACAATAACCGGCCGTGTGAGCGATGCGTGGAGCGGGGATTCGCAGATACCTGTCGCGACGGCGTGAGGAAAAAGGCGAAATATCTGACCGATATGCCCGAGGGTGGGGCCAGGCTTGCGGGATTGGACTCAATTAAGACGAAAAAACGCGACCCGCAAGAACTGTCGCCGTCCGTGCGCTCGGGGTCAAAGCTGAAAACTGAGCTCAAAGCCGAGCCAGAGCAAATTGAGCTTGGCAAATCAACAACAACAACAACATTAGTAATCGCGCCGCCAGGCCCGGATCAACTGCATCATCAGCACTCATTCCCCACCCCGCAGGAACCACCCAAAGGCCTTTTACCTTACAGTGTGCAATCTCATCAAAATAACGATAATCTCATCTTTTCAACAGCAACACACGCGGCTACCGCGTCTAGCGAACCCAAGATCTTCCCCAAGCGCGGATGGGCGGCAGATCCAGGGTCACCGCAACCGCCCCAGCACAGTAGTACCAGCAACCCCGGTGACAACAACAATAAGCAGTTTCAGTCTGTGTCGGCGAATCTCGAGTACAGCCTTATTGGCAACATTATCTCAAATAAGCCCACGACACATTTGCACGCAACGTCACCATATATTGACGCAGCACGGTCGTCCGTGAGCCCGTCATCATTCACGGCCAGTGAGGATCGGTCGCCGCAGCAGCTGCTACAACAGCATCCACACCACCAACCACAACTCGAGCCCAACCTGCGGATGCCAGTCTCTAATGCCAAGCTTAATCAGTATACGCTTGCGTATAACCCCTCGGCAACGGCACATGGTCAGACGTTTAGTGAGGTGCTTGAGGCGGTTGAAACAATTGAAAACATTCAAAATAAACAGAATCAAAACCTGCACGAATGGCAACTTGAAAATGCCAAAAACCCTAAACGACCCATCTCATTCACAATTGCAAAGAGCCCCGGTGGAAGCACCATCAACAACAACAACACTAATAATAACAGTAATATCAACCCTAATAATAACTCTTCTAATTTCAATTTCAACATGAACAACCATAATAGTGGTAGCGGCTTTGGCAACGGAACCGTGGCACGGTACGGAAGCAACGGCAATCTCAATTTGGCCATGTACGGCGCGCGCAATAGCTACGACACCGACCTGGCGCCCTCGCTCCATAACAACCCGTACTTTACCCAGCACCAACAGCAGTACCAAGGCCGTGCACTTACGGAGCCACAACAACAACTGACAAAACTCTCACATTTAGATCGCCGGCAGCAATCAGTTGGGGCCAATGGATTCCTCAACAGTCGCTCATGGGACATTGAACCCGCGGATATTTATGCGCGGGTAACCCAACCGTATAGCTACACCTCCGAGTATCATCAACTTACCATGTATATTCGTGCCCGCTTTTCCCACGAAGATCAACTTAAAATTGCCAAATGTATTGCTAGTTATCGACCTTCATTTATTGCTTGTACAAATACGCTAAAGGAGGATGATTTAATTTTTATGGAGCGATGTTTCCAGCGGACCCTTATGGAGTATGAAAAATACATTTCATTTTCGGGCACGCCCACGGTGGTATGGCGGCGCACGGGCCAGATCGCTGCCGTGGGCCGTGAGTTTTGCATTTTGACCGGGTGGCCCCTGGAACGCCTGCTTAGTGATAATACTTTTATTGTTGAACTCATGGACGACGAATCAGCCTTGGAATATTTTGAAATTTTTTCGAGCATGGCGTTTGGTGATTCCGTTGGGGCCAATATGACTGAATGTACTCTCATGACCCCGCAGGGGAAAAGGATTAAAACTACTAGTATTTGGACCCTTAAACGTGATGTTTTTGGTATTCCCATGATGATTATTGGTAATTTTTTGCCCATTCTGAAATGATGACCACAACAACAACAACAACAACAACAACAACAACTTCATCATGAACAAAAAAGCAGCACCCCCCAGCATGAGCTATGAACACTTGTATAGGTAACTTTTTTATTTTATTTTTTTGTATTATTCCTTTCTTTTCCCTCCTCAATGAAATAGACGGAAAAAAAAAAGTTTTAATGATTATGCTCCTACCAAATTTATTATTATTATTATTTTTTTTTTTTTTTTTTTTTTTTGAATAAAGCGTGAGGGTTTCTGGTTAGACGGTTTTATCCACCAATGAGCACCATGGGCCGATTTTGCATTTTTTCAAGGTCTTTTAACCCCGCGTGTTTTTCGCGTTTACCATGGACGGCTTTGCCAATAATTTCTAATAATTGGGCATCAGTAGCCCCGGCGCGTAGCTGATCACGTAGGGAAACTTCAGCATTATCAAATAAACAGACTTTGATATTGCCGTCGGCGGTAAGCCGTAGGCGTGTACAGCTACTGCAGAAATGGTCGGTCATGGAGGTGATGAAGCCCACGGACCCATCGCTGCTGCTGCTGCTGCTGCTGCTGCCGGGGAGCCGGTAGTTTTTGGCGGTGTCGCCGGGCTGTGCGGGGATAAGCTCCAGCGGCGCGCCAAGACTCTGCTCAATTGTGTCACGCAGCTCCGCGTAAGCCACCATTTTCTTCTCTTGCCAGCGGTTACCACCAAAGGGCATGTACTCAATAAAGCGGACTTGGATAGCATGGTCACGCGCCAATTTAACAAAATCGATAACCTCGTCGTCATTGATGCCGCGCATGACGACCACATTGAGTTTGATGCGCGGGATCCCGAGCCCCTTGGCGGTATCCAACGCACGTAATACGGCGGCAAGCCCTTGCTCAGGGCGCCGCGTGAGCAGGGCAAATTTGGCCGGCACCAGCGTATCCAAGGAGAGGTTTAACGCCGTGAGACCATGCTGTGCCAGTAAAGGAAGTTTGCGATGTAACGCAAGGCCATTTGATGTGAGACAAATCTCTCTTAGCCCTGGTAGTGCATCAAGCCCCGCCATCAGGTCAATGAGGTCACGGCGCAGCGTTGGTTCGCCGCCCGTGAGCCGGATCTTGGTGACACCCTCATTGACAAAAAGACCGGCCAAGCGCAAGATTTCGGGCGTTGTGAGCAGATGTTTTGGAGGCGAGAGCTCGACCCCCTCGATCTTCAATTAAAACTACAACCACCACCAATTGGAAAATGAGCTTGACAACAATTTTTTTTTCTTCTGCTTGCGCAGTCAAAATAATTCTAATTCAATTAATTAATGCAGAGTCGGTTGAAGACAAAGCCAGACTTGTTTTTTTCCCCAAGCATGACTAGATACCTCGAAATATGTAAAAACAAAAAACATGAATAAATAAACACAAAAACATCAAACAACAAAAAATAATCATTAGGCAACAACGAGTTGAGCGTTGCAAATTAGCCATTCAGGAAAAAAATCATTAATCGGGGCGCCGTGCCGGCACTCCCTTCTGGGCAGGGATGGGAGAATTAGTTGCTTAGAACTTAAGCTTTCTGGGGATCTCCCAGGTGTTCTCCTGGTTAGTGAAGTGTCCGTAAGAAGCAGTCTTAAAGTAGATGGGACGAGCCAGGTTAAGATCCTTGACAATGACACCAGGACGGAGATCAAAGTTGTCACGGACAATCTGAACGAGCTCAGCCGAGGTCTTGTCAGAGGTGCCGTAGGTGTCAACAAAGATGGAGAGGGGCTCGGCAACACCAATGGCATAAGAGAACTGAACAAGGGCACGCTTGGCGAGGCCAGCAGCAACGAGGGACTTGGCGACCCAACGGGCAGCGTAGGCAGCGGATCTGTCGACCTTGGAGAAATCCTTACCAGAGAAGGCACCACCACCGTGAGCACCCCAACCACCGTAGGTATCGACAATAATCTTACGACCAGTAAGACCGGCATCACCCTGAGGACCACCAATGACGAATCTGCCAGAGGGCTGGATGTGGTACTTGGTGTTCTCATCAAGGTACTTGGCAGGGATGACCTTCTTGATAATGTGCTCGAGGATAGCAGCTCTAAGATCCTCAGTAGAAATCTCATCAGCGTGCTGGGTAGAGATAACAACAGTGTCAACACGGACAGGGATACAGGCACCGTTGTCGAGCTTGTACTCAACGGTGACCTGGGTCTTGGTATCGGGTCTCAACCAAGCGAGGGAGAGATCACGACGAGCAGCAGCAAGAGCAGCGTTAAGCTTGTGAGAAAGAATGACAGTGAGGGGGAGGAGCTCCTCAGTCTCGTTGGTAGCATAACCAAACATGATACCCTGATCACCGGCACCAAGGTCCTCAAGAGCCTTCTCATAGTGAAGACCCTGGGCAATATCAGGAGACTGCTGCTCAATGGCAACAAGAACGTTACAGGTCTTGTAGTCAAAGCCCTTCTCAGAGTGGTCGTAACCAATGTGCTTAATGGTGTCACGGACAATCTTCTGGAAGTCGAGCTTAGCTGAGGTGGTAATCTCACCAAAGACCATGATCATACCGGTTTTGGCAGCGGTCTCACAAGCAACCTTAGAGAGGGGGTCCTCCTTGAGGCAGGCATCGAGGATAGCGTCAGAGACCTGATCACAGATCTTATCGGGGTGACCCTCACCGACGGACTCGGAGGTGAAAAAGAAGGTTTCCTGGGGGATAGTGGCAGTCATTATGTAATATGCTATTATGGCGAGGGTAGAAGAAGATCAAACAAGAGGAGAAGAAGAAGAAGGAAAAAAAGGGGGAAGAGAAAAAAAAGAATAGAAATTTTCAGCGGACCCGTCTTTTTATATTAAAAAAAAAAAAAAAAAAAAGTTGGAAGAACGATGAATTTTCTTTTTGCAGCGTTGGGAAAAAAAAAAATTTTTTTTTTACAATGGTCATTACAGCTGTGTAAGCCCCGTCGTCGTTTAGAAAAAAATGGCCAACAAGAATAGTCATCACACACACACACACACACCAACCAACCAACCAACCAAAAGATACTACGTGATCTATTTAATGAGTATTCTATCTACATCATGACCCTAATTGAAATCAAATTCATGTTCCGTTTTTATTATTATTACATTGTTATTAAATGAAAATTAAACGAACAAAAAAAATAATAAAAATGTATCGAAATCAATCAATTGAAAAAAAATTATTAGAGTGCCTACTACAAATCAATCACTGAATCTCTCGAACTTTGCTCGAATCAGAGCCGGCCGTTGACGCTGTGAGGACTCGAGTTTGGCTCTTGTTTTTTATGAAGATGAAATAGTCTTTTTGTTAGTCATGCATACTAGTAAGGCTGATTCATCAAGTGCATGTGGTATTAGTAATTCTCGTTTATCAACACGAGCAAAAAAAGAAAAAAAAAAAAACACGAACAATAATGATAAATTAAACCGACACGAGTCATGAACGGAACCCGGGTTAATTAAAGAAGCACCCACGAACAGCTGCAACTAAATCAATTGGTTATTTGAAAAAAAAAAAAAACACCATTGAAGCATTTATGTATTACTTGAATATCTCAAAGAACAATAGTTTTTCATCATTGAGCTTTAAACATAATCTCATATATTGAAAAAAAGAGATTGCAGCTTGTTTCTTAATGCAAAGGTAAAAGAGTTTCTTAACGTCATTCCGACCCCAAAGTATGTAGCAATTCATTCCCCCTTTTCTCACTACGAATTTCCACGAAAAGTATACTCATGGCTTTATCTGCTTATGCCATTTGTGTTTTCTTTAATAATAATGAAAAAAAAAAAAATAAGTGTTTTTAAAGCACGTTTTTTTATGTATAGACTTTGCAATAATTTAAAGTAAAAAAAAAAAAATTTTTTTTTAAAGGTCATTATCCAACTGGCCAATTATAGGCCCGGATCATCTTTTATTTATTTTGTCACATAATACTCAAAACCACAGTGTATTATTTACAGATTCCCAGAAAGCAAAAAAAAAAACGCAAAAAGGAAAAAAAAACCATGTGAAAATCAGACAATTGCACGTGATTTAATATAATGGTTTATGTAATCACATTTTTTAAGGGGCAAGGGCAAAATCCAAAAAAATAATATATTTTTTTCACATGCCAAATATCAAATTATTTAGACTCTCGATGCGACCAAAACTCAACAAAAAAAAAAAAAAAAAAGAACCCCAAAAGGTTGGGACTTTACATTATCTCAATGCGGCTAGATCTCAAAAGTCCAAACACATTTTATATATATATATACTAATATTATTTTGTTCAATCTTAGATTTTGCATCCTTCACACATATCCCCAACTTAATTGCGTATTATTGAAAAAAAAAAAATTTGGCTTGTGATAATTTGTATGAGTAAGATTCCCCAGGATCGACACTTTCATATATGGTATCTCAAATAGCCCCTACTGAGCATCCCACGTCATCACCAATAGTAGTAGTAGGATCTGTTTATTTAGGTTCACCAATAGTACTCTACGACCAATAATAATGATAAACCTAGTGGCGGCTATCGTGAAAGCAGCACCAATCTGCCAACCCCCATGGCCTCCATAGGTGTTCTGTAGACCTTCTTTTTTTTAAAAAAAAAAAAATTGTCAGATTTTGATAACACCAACGATAAGATCCGGAACGTCCCTGGGGACTCAACTTTGGTTTTTTTTTTTTTTTTTTTGGTCTGAGGCCATCGTGCGGCTGCTGCTGATACTGCGTTTGTTGTTGTAGCCATGGTAGTTAATAGCCTTAGTAGTTATTGACAGTTATCGCCGTAATAGTTTATAGTCGTAGTAGTTAATAGCCATAGTAGTTACTAGCTATTGGTTATTTTGTGGTTCACAATCCTGTACAACTTAGAACTTACACCCACCCATTTAGACTGAAATTGAATTTTTTAGCATTACTTACTATTATTATGCTTATTACTGGGAGGGAAGTTTTCTTTTTGGTCCTATTGATTATGCTCATGGGCAATAAGTTTTGATCTCCACGTTTTTTGTTGTTTTTTTTTAAGGACATCGTCCATTCCTGACGATGTCCCTCCTGACGATGACACCCATATATATATATACGCTTTTTATTTAATCAGATCAAACCTTCCACCGCATCATTTATAGATTTTTTTTTTTTTCTTTTTTTTTTTTTTCTTAATTTTAGTGGACATGCTATAAAGATTTGATTATGGAGAAATTATTTATAATGTAAAAGCAACAACAACAACAACCAACAACAACAACAACAACAACAACAACAACAACAACAACAACAACAACAACAAC
>JAKUCA010000517.1:0-13252 GCA_030567025.1 Geotrichum europaeum | reverse complement strand
AAAAAAAAAAAAAAAAAAAAAAAAAAAAAAAGAGAAAAAGCGAGACATTTAAAATGTAATTATATAAACAATGTATTTTTTAAAAATTAAGAAGGATGTGCCCTTGTAAAAAAAATTTAAAAAACGAAATTTTTTTTTTCCAAAAAAAAAAAAAAAAAAAAAACTAACCAAAAGTTTTTGTAGGGTCCTTAATCCTCACTCCCATAGATCAATTAGTTAACAAATATCAAGATATTTGTATGGCATTTATATATATATATATATATATATATATATATATATATATATATATAAAAATTAATCTTTTTTTTTTTTTTATATTATTTGAATATTAAAAATATTATGAAAAATATATATATATGTTTTTTTTTTCGGTTGAGGTTTGGCCTTACTCTTGGAACCATTTTGTGTCCAAAAAAATAACAAAAAAAAAAAAAAAAACAGGGTTGGATACATTAATTTACCAAGATATATTTTACAATCTATTATTTGATCTTAACTAGCACTCACAATCTACTGAAAATAAATAATACCTAAACTATTGTCTCGACAATGACCGGCTCTCTCTACCCAACTCCAAAAAAAAAGGTGTTGACAACTAATCAATGGCATTAAAATTGATTTCCTTAATAAACACACACAGGTATACATAGATTTTAAATGCAATACTTTTATAACATTGTTCTTTTATTAATAAATATATCAAGATTCTTTTTTTTTTCATTCTTATTATTAATGTCTTTTTTAGTTTCTTCACCCAATTTCTGTTCATCAGATCTATAATTCACCCGTAAGCACCGCTTCGGTCACATAATTAATGTAATCTCTCTTTGCTGTCAATTTAACCCCAAATTTAGCCTCCAGGGACTGGCGGATTGACTTTTTGGTTACAGTCATGAGATCAGCAGTGCGTAAAATCTCCTTAATCTCAGCAGTAATGACCTCATCTGATGGGATATTGGTAGACATTTCGTAAGCCTCACCATTACCAGTACCGCCAACTCTACTCGGGGCGCGAGAGTCATAGGGCATTGAGTAAACGGATTTGGCAAGTACGTTCTGCGAGGGAGTGTAAGAGCGACCCGCAATACTTTCAGCATCAGCAAGAGTGCTCGGAGCCCCATTTTTGGCCACTTCGTTGTTGTAGTGATTCCAGGCCTCGCTTTGGTACTCGGCCCATCTTTGAAGAGGAATTTCAGAGGGATCAAATTTGCCCTCAGTGGTAACAACAATCTTCTTACCCTTTTCACCCACAACAACACGAGTGTTACCCCAGGAGAAATCATCCATATGCCAGAAGGAGTAAAGAGGAACCGCCAGTGAAAAAATTGGAAGACCAATAATGTAGAAAATCATCCAACCAATCATCTCCCACTTTCTTCTCACCAAGAAAATCAGGGCTTGCAGACCATAAACAGCAGCCAACAGAATAATAGACGTCACAGGAATGTTGTCAGGCGATGATCCAATCAGATAAAAGAGATAAACAAGGTAACCAAGTGTCACAGGCTGCACAATAGTAGATAGCAGATCAAGCATGACAATAAATCTCATACTAAAACAGCAGAAACCACACAGCTGGGACAAGGGGATCAGTTCAAACAGGTTGTGGACAGTAGAGTTAATCCATCTACGACGTTGGGAGAGGAAAACACTCCAAGTATCAGGCGCAACTGTCCAGGCCTCAGCAACTCTCAAAAACTTGGTCTTGTAGTGGGAATTGTGCTTAAGAAGCAAGGTAGTCAGATAACGATCTTCACCAAGATGCAACAAATTCTTCATATGTAGAGTATCAACTCGGTTCTCAGCGTAATCGCGAACAATGGGATGAGAAACAAATACCGGCTTACCACTTCCAGTCTGGTAAATTCTGTACATGGAGAAACAACCGGGTAAACAGGTAACGGAGCCAAATAAACTTTCAAAAGCCTTTGCAAGGTTATGAGAAATGTAGTACTCGTAGACCTGCATCATAGTGATGATAGATGATCTGGAATTAGACAAACCAGTTTCACCGCAAAGAGCTTGCACCTTGTTATTGTTATTCATCGCAGCAATCATCTGGGATGCACATTCTTGACTGACCATGGTATCAGCATCGACCTGCAGCAAGTACTCGTAGTAAGCAGGATTGACACCAATAACATTTTGGATCTGGTGGTACAACTCAAGTTCCATAGGAGACATTGGCAAGTTGTAATGAACGCGGTTCAAGAAGCGCATCAAAAGCATCTGAGAATCACGTTTACCTCTGTTACCAGGCTTATTGATTTCAGTCGGCTTACCAACTTTAACCAAAACAATGTAGGGAACAATGTGACCCTGCACCTCGTACAAACCAGAGTAAACCTTGCCCATATTGTGCTGCTGCTGGCCTTCACCCAGACCTTCAACAGAAAGAGCAGGAGGGTTGACATCTCTAGATGAACCCAGAATATCTAAAACAATACGAGGAGTGGGGCGGTCGTTACCAGCACCAACAATCATACCATCACAGATAATAATTAACAGCTTCCGTTTATCATCGTACTTGGTTCTAGCCAGTGAGTCAATAGCACGGCGTAAGGATTCCTCGTCTTCAGTGTAAGCCGGAACTTGTAGCATGACAAAGTTATCGAGGTCCTCAGGATAAGTCTTTTTACCAAACTGCAGGGCTGCAACGAACTTGAACAACATGATCGTAACCAAAAAAATAGAGATAGCCAAAAGGAAGTAACGAGCAAACATACACCTAACAGAGTCTCTCGTATCTACCTTACCAATCATGAAAACATTATTGAGGCATCTGTTCATTCGGTTGCGCACGTCAGCGTCCATTGAAAGCGCCTTGACTCTATTAGTAATATCCTGACCATTAAACGACTGAAATAAACTCATCAGGCCAGAGTCCATGAACTGACGGTTGACATCAGTGGGAACCTCCTTACCAGCTTGAACACGGATCGAGACATCTCCAGCAAGATATGATGTAACATCATACAAGTAGCCATTAATAGAGGCAACAGTTCTTTTTTTGTCTGAGACCAACGCTTTGATGTGCTTGTTTGTGTAACCCATGTATGATTTCTTGTAGTTAGACTTGAGGAACATCATCTGCTCAAGATACCAATCTGGGCGAGAGTCGTTCAAAAAGGATCTGAAATCGTGATACTGGGCATTGGTGTCGGAGTAGTTGAAGGCAGAGCCGTAGACCAGGGCAGGATCAATGGAACCATTGGTACCTTCACAAACAGCTGACAGTTGAAAGGGGAAAAGATCTGTCATATCTGTACCGCCATAATCAAGAATGCTCTTGGTAGGGACAATCGAAGGGAAATGGCCAGGAGCAAATTTTGTTAAATCAAAAACGTAACCTCTAATAGCACCGTAGGTCTTGTCAGGATTATTGTTATAGGAATAACCAGTTATCTCCTCAGGAGTTAGAACATTCTGAGTAGGACAAATAAGAATTGGGAAACCAACAAGAAAAAGGATAACAGCCGCACAACTCATCCAAATAAGAAAGTTAATGGCGACTTTTTCTCTCCAAGCAACCCGAATATCCTTTCTCGGCATTTTTCCAAGGATCTTGATGAAAAAGTCAGGAATCCACCAGGTGAGCAACCAAACAATAGACATCCAAATTCTTCTGGATCTGGTTATTTTGATAATATCAACTTCGTCTTCATCACCTTCGCCAACATCCTTGGCATGTATAAAGGCTTCCTTGGAAACAGATTTGGAGTCGTTAAAACGAAACATGTCACCACCAGTAGCATTAAGAGACTTGTTATCAGCATCATAGTAGTAGCCATCACCTTCACCGTAAGGTACGTACGGATTACCAGCATCATAACGTTGATTGGCGTTTTCAACAAAGCTCATGTTGGGATCTACGAGCTGAAGCCAAGCGTTCTCCGAAAGGAAAACGCCAGAAAGACCATAGCGTGCGTCACGCTCTGACCAGCCTCTGCCTTGAATGAGTCGAATGGTTTGATCTCGTTCACTGATGCCGGGGTCCTCAATCGCTCCATCAGCATGCGAATAACGAATAAATTGGTTAAACGGCAAAAACACTGAGAAATCTGTTTGCTTGACACGTTGCGCAATTTCCGGAATACCAAAGGCTTTAATTTGTTGACGAACACAACGAGCATCAATATTTTTTGCCTGACGACGATCGTTGGGTTTCAAACATAAAATGAAATATGGATTCGCCCCTTCAAATGAGTCGATAAGATTGTCAATGGCTGTAACGAATTGACCACATGCATTGCTCTTAGATGAGAGCTTTTTCTTTTTGTGAGACTTGTCAATGGTGTTGTTTCTGCGAACAGTTGAAGGCGCTCTCAGGGGCTTTGAAGAAAGATGGGCGCGAACAACATCTGACCCATACTTGGAGTCAACAACAGCCGCAGAGCTGAAGACTGCTTGTAAAAAGTCTGAAGAAGAAGATGAAGTAAACAAATTGATAATGTCACCAGAAATAACGTCGGAGTTGGAAGCCAAGAACCCATCTTCGACCATATATTCAACTTCACCAGAGAAATGGCGGACTGTGAACGAGCGGTTTGATGATACAGCATCGAGAGATGGATTCTTGTCATATCTCTTGCGGAAAGTTTCCATAAGCGCTTGATCATCCTTTTCACGTCGAGAGTAGTCGTCAATAACAGAAAGAGCACCCAGCGAATGGCGGAAAAGGGTTCGCACAGTGTCGGAGTTATCAAAGTACTCCGAAATGGGGACAGTGACTTCCTCAGAGAGAAACTTTTCAACGGGGAGTTCAAAGTAAGATTTTAGCAAGTAGTTGTAGAGAATCTCATTAGCGGAGTTGTGCAAAAGCTTGTCGATAGTAGGTACTGATGTTGAGGTAGTAAAACCAGGGAAGTCGACGACCGAGATGGTGTTATCGACAAGAGTTTGGAGACCAGTAGTTGAGGGAACATTTCTGTCTTGCGAGAGAGATGAGTTAATCTGTTCCATGATCCACATAAAAAGCATGGTGTAAAGTGCTCTGGCGAGTTCGTCGGCGTTTTCACGAGCACCCTTCTGGTCTAGGACTAGGGTTACGCGATCATTTTTGATGTAGACAGTCTTGTAACTCAATGCATTTTCAAGAAGATTAGATCTGACACCTAGAAAGCTGGCAATGTATTCGAGAGTCTCGACATTATCGACCAGTGCGGACGGGCCAGATGTACCATCTGAGCCTGTTGATTTGAAGGTCAATTGACCAATGTGAACAATGGCAGCTAGAACCTGACATATGTTTGCAATGTCAGCCCGCGAAAACTCGAGGGCCTTGAGCGATGCCTTGAGCTGCGAAAATTTTTGCTTGTCGTCGATTGGTATACGTAACTGTGCGTGATGGCCAAGGTACTTGTATTTAGCAGAATGGAGCTCGGCCAAGGCCAAATGCTCACGTTCAGAGTCGGCAACACCTGAGATCAGATAGTAAAAGACGTGAAAGTTACGCTCAGCGGTAGGAACTTTAGTAATACGAGAGCGCTCTAAGCGATAATCAAGAATATTGGCGCCGATAAGAGTAGCATCAGATCCATACTGTAACTCTAGAACGTGGCCTGCTCGCGAGGACTTGAGAGAAGTCATTGATTTGGTAGTTGTGAAAGCCGAGAAAACGGTGTCGGCATGCTTGATCTTGGTGGACAGGGGGTTGTTGGCGAGGGCTGGAATAAGACATTAAAGTTAGCTTTTTGTATGAGAAAATCAGTGGGAGGGGGTGAAAGGTGTAATGGATGGTTCATACTTAGTAAATGAGACACCAAGAAGTCTCTAAACTCGGTTTTGCCGGAGCCTGTTTCACCAAGGAAGATAGCGGCCTGGTTTTCCCCACGCTTGACCAGACGATTGTAGATTCTTGCAGCAAGATCTCTAAAAACAAGCTCCTGGTTGATGTCCACGGGCTCATTTGTGTTTAATGCGACGAGGGTACCAGTGGAAATGGTAATGTAGGGCATACCCTGGAGAAAGCGAGACGCGACATGGGAGGTGATGTTGTGGTCAGTAAGGGATGAGATGGGGAGAAGAGTGATGTCGCCGGTGAGCGACTGCGTTTGCATCCCCATGGTGGTGGAATAAGCTTGCTAAAGAGGGTGGTGAAGGGGAAAGAAAAAAAGAGAGTTGGAGGGAAGGGAAAAGGTTGAGGGAGAAGGAATGGGAGATCAAGGTCTTCACAGCATGAAAATAAACAAGATAAAATCAATGTATGTAATAATAATATATACAATAATATTAGCAGTATATACATGGTACCAAACACACACAACACACATTTGTCCAGCAGCAGCTTAAAAAAAAGACAAAAATAAACACTTGTAAAAATTAGTTCAGCAAAAGATGGCCGGGTAATGTGCTGAGTCAGTGATGATATAAAAGCTTCGCTAAAAATAGGGTCCACTGTAAAGTGGTGTATGCGCCATTGTGGTTTTTTTTGTATTTGTTGTTGTTGTTATTATTATCATTGTAATGATTATTAATGTTGTCTTTTTCTTTTAAATGTTGATCTTGTTCTATATATGATGTCACTTGATTCCAATGAATATATATATATAGTATTGAAGATACTATAAATATATATACATATTGTATATTAACTGCCGAGCCACCTTATATTAACCAGGGACATGGCCACGTCGAGAAGAACTTTTTTTTTTCAAAAAAAAAAATCTTTATATGGCCGCTTAAACCCAGGATTTGTACGGGAGCTTGTTATTATATCTGGCATTATGTGCCTGTAGCGGCTGTAGTTACTGTAGGGGGTTGTCTCAGATTTTACGGAGTCCAAGTATATATACTAGTTTATATGTATAAGAGGCGTTTTGTGTAGTATGTGGAATGCTCATGTCGATAGCCCATGGGACATTATGCGTAGCAACATGCACAACTTACAGAGTTGCAGCAAAAAAAAAAAAAATCCAATGCGCAGTTTATGACACTGTAGATATTTATGGATACTTGAGAAATATCTCCGTCTAGGATACTCGTTAAATCTGACCCCTTGACTAAATCAGTAGCGTTTTTTTTTTTTTTTTTACTCCTTGCTAAAGGATTTCAAAAGGTTTTTTTTTATAATTTTTTTCATTGATTCAAGTATAATTATTTGTTTTGGAGCTTGTTGGCCTTGATTATCATGCTTGATTATTATCATGTTCTTAGCTTCGTGTTTACAGGATTAGGCCCTCTGACTTGCTAATCCCTTTTTTTAATTTTCTATTCTCTTCCGCAGTATTTCCTTTCCTTCATTTTAGGTTCCCATAGAAACCGTTGCTTAAAATAGAAATTTTCACAATGGTCTCCTAATGGGGGTGAAATAAAAACAAATCAAAAAAAAAGTTTTTATTTTATTTTATTTTATTTTATTTTATTTTATTTTTATTTATTTTATTTTTATTTATTTTATTTTTATTTATTTTATTTTATTTTATTTTATTTTATTTTATTTTATTTTGTTTTTATTTATTTTATTTTTATTTATTTTATTTTATTTTATTTTTATTTTACGCTCATTCAAATGACCCCTTTTTTCTGCGTTTACGATTCTAACCATGTTTGGAGTTGGCCGCCATAAAAAAAAAACGGTGGTCAATAAAATACTATTATGATCAACCACCAAAAACAAAAAAAACAATTTGTCACTATGTAGACAAAAATAACTACTATAGTCAAATGAATAAACAAATAAAAGAATAATAGAAAAATAAAATAATAATAAAAATAACAATAAAACCCATACTTTTTTTTTTCATAAAAATTGAATTATTTTTTTTGGTGCTAGCAAATCAGGTAATCTACGGAATCTCAAGGTTAAGCAAAGGTGGTCACTACGCTTCTTTCTGTCACTTCCTCAGCATTTCGTCTTTTTTTTTTTTTTTTTTTTTCTCCCAGATCATCAACTTCTTTATCTTCTTTTTCTTCCATCTATTCACCTCCATCTACACGGCACTGTTCGACCTTCACCATGGACGCGCCCCCTCTCACCTCCTCCCCGGTGGCTATTTCTGCTTCGTCTTTGATCGCGACGTTGCATCAGACCTTCTCGCAGTCTCAATACAGATCTCTTAGACTCGACTCCTCCTCTATAATCGTCATCGGCCCAAATATTGACGAACCATTCGTTCAAGGCATTTGGGACCATGCATACAGACGCTCTGAGGACCAGTCCATAGTTGTTTTGTAAGTTCTTTTTCCTTGTCTAGTTGACTTTTTTCTTTTTTTTTTTTCTTTTTTCATCTACGGCCCTTTGATTCATTGTTTTGTCAATGATCTGTTTACTTTTACCGCTTTTCACCATCCTGTGGCGTTAAAGAAAGTTTCACTCAAAGTTACTAACTTGTATTGTCCACCTATATTAGCCCAACCCATACCGCAGCTTCAACTTCATTCTTTTCGTGTGTCTCAAACTTTCCTCACGTAAACCCGGCCGTCCTCCAGGCCCTAAATGTTCTTACGCCCTTCTTCACTGCGCTAACCCCAGAAAATCTCTCAACTCGTTTCCATAATGGTATTGCCGTCAACTTCTCCCTCAACTCGGTAGGACAGCCGGTTTCGACTCGTATTGCCATTGGCCAGGATCCCTTGTACTCTTTCGATCAGCTCCTCAAGCTTCCTGCCGCTCCGTCAAACAGAGTTTTTGATGTCTTTTACCACCTTCTCCTATCTCAAGCTGAGCAACACGGAGCCTATCTTTCGCTAAAGGCAGATCCGTCCGAATATACCCTCCTGGCCAAATCGAAAACTTACTCGCTACCTGACTGGGTGCTTTTTTCAGACGACTATGCTCTTGCTAAGGATTGGAGTAATGCGCTGCGTCAATGTAACATAAAGGGCTCGACTTTGCGTGGCATTCTTTCGACCCTCTCCGGTATCTTACTGCTCGGTAATTCTGATAACTCATCTGATGTTGCAGAGGGCGCTTCGCTCATAGGAATTGATCCCACGACGTTTAAGAGCCACTCTATTGACCAGCTTATTACTGCATGCTATGCTTCCCTTGTAGAGAGTGTTGTTGCTGAACTAAACAAGTTTCTCTCCACTTTCGACATCTCTGTCACTCAACCTGAGGACGACCCAAATGAAATTGTCTCAGTTGTCTCCATCGTTGAGGCAAATCATAACATTCACCGCCAGGCTATGCTTGATAATATCTTTAATGATACGACAGGCATTAATGCTGAACTCAAGGAGGACACGGTCAAAGTTGCCAAGACGCCATCGTCTGTCTCTAAGGCCATTGCAAAGATTCTTCCGCCGAGTATGCCCTCATTAATCCCTAACTTTCGATCACTGTTAAACCCGTCTATGGCTTACCTCGGCGCTCAACCCCCAGAGCCCGAATATATTGATCTTCCAACTCTGGTTTCTGCGAGCCGTGTTTGGAACGTTCTCAATTTTACCCCTTGTTCTGACGCAATTGGATCATCCAACGACTCCTGGTCAAGTCAAATTGTCTCTGCCCAAATTAGAAATATGTTTATTACTGAATGGGCTACTAAGCGTCGCACCATTGACTTCACAGCCGATTTTGACTTTTACGAGTTTTTAGAAAAGTACCCGGCAATTCTGCCTCCTGACGTTGGAGTATTCAATCTGGCTGAATGGGCACGTAACGAGAAGCAGTGGCCGTTGACTGACTTTTACTGCGGTGCTGCCAGAATCTGGCTATCTGAGCCTGTCTGGAGAGATTTAGAGATTGGTCTGGACAATGTGAAGGATGGTGTGTCCATCTTCAATCCTATTGGCAGTCAGTACGACGTGAGCCAAGGCTATGGCGGCTACAACTCACGCGCTGGTACTCCAATGACTATCCCGCATCAAGTCCCTTTACAACAACAACAGCAACAACAACAGCAGCAGCAGCAACAACAACAGAACCAGTATGAGCAGTACAATCAAACAAAAGAAAACGATACTCTTTTGTCAGATGATGAAGATGATGAATTTGAGACCCCCGAGTATTATGCCACCACTTTTAAAGAAGACATTGAGAAAGAGGCTGCTGGAAAGAAAATTGAGGTTGTTCCTATGACCTCTGAGCGCAAAACTTGGGTTTTTGTTGTTTGGCTTTGTACCTTTTGGATTCCCAGTCCTTTACTTCGTTACCTTGGTGGCATGAAGCGCCCGGATGTCCGTATGGCCTGGCGTGAAAAGTTTGTTCTTTTTGCTTTCATTGCATTTCTTAATTGCGCCATTATTTTCTACATGATCTTTCTCGGTAAAATTATTTGTCCAGATTTCAACAAGGTATGGGATATCAACGAGGTATCTGAGCACAACCTTGAGACAAACTATTTTGCTGCTGTTCATGGCAAAGTCTACGACCTGACAAAATTTCATCGTATTCAGCATTCTGATTCAGTGATTATCACCACCTCTGAGACAATGATGCAGTTTGCTGGTAAGGATCTATCTGATTACTTTATGCCTCCTCTGACTGTTGCTTGCAACGGCTTGGTTGAAGACGAGTCGGTTAAAATGACACTCAACACTTCGCTTGAGTACCCTGAAGCTGATCATACCAGTGGCTCCTACTACGTCAGTCAGAACACAACTGCTCTTCACAACTATACGTGGTACGATAGCGTTTTCCTCCCCAAGATGAAGGAGTTTTATAAGGGTGACCTTGTCATTAAGACTAAAGACATCAAGAAGCAGGCCACATCCGAAGGCCGCCCCTGGGCAATCATTAATAATAAGGTTTACGATTTGACAAACTATGTCAACACCATTACTCTTTATCCCACTAGTTACTCTTCTGTGTACGAGAAGTTTGCATTTCTCGATTCTGATTTATATGACTTATTTCAGGCCAACCCCGGTGTCGACATTACAGGGGAAGTTGACAAGTTGGGTTGGGACAGGCAAACGAAGATCCGCAACATGAACTGTCTAAACAATGTGTTTGTGGCTGGTACTCCCGATTTCAGGTACTCGAACAGATGTCAGCTTTCTAACATCATTCTTCTTTCACTTGCAGTCGCGCTTTCTTCCGTGACGCTTATCAAGTTTGTTGCATCACTGCAGTTTGGTGGAAAGCCTAATCCAGCTCTTCAAGACAAGTTTGTCATCTGTCAGGTTCCTTGTTATACCGAAGATGAAGTAGCCATCCGTAAGGCTGTTGACTCCCTGACCGCGCTTAAATACGATAATCGCAGAAAGCTCATTGTTGTAATCTGTGATGGTATGGTTGTTGGTGGTGGTAACGACAAGCCTACCCCTCGTATTGTTCTTGACATCTTTGGCGTTGATCCCAAGGTTGATCCTCCGCCAATGGCGTTCAAGAGTGTGGGTGAAGGTAACACGCAGCTCAACTACGGTAAGGTTTACTCTGGTCTTTATGAGTATGAAGGTGATGTTGTGCCATTCCTGGTTATTGTCAAGGTTGGCAAGCCCTCTGAGACTTCAAAGCCCGGTAACAGAGGTAAGCGTGACTCGCAAATCTTGTTTATGAACTTTTTGAACCGCATCCACTTTCAACGTCCCATGTGCCCTCTTGAGCTTGAGATGTTCCATCACATCAACAATGTCATCGGTGTTGATCCCGAGCTTTATGAGTACTTGTTCATGGTCGATGCCGATACCTCTGTTGCCCCCGACTCTCTAAATCGTCTCGTTGCTGCCTGTAACAAAGATAGCAAGATTGCTGGTATTTGTGGTGAGACATCGCTTCAGAACGAGGAAAAGTCCATTTCGACTATGATTCAGGTCTATGAATACTACATTTCGCACCATTTGACAAAGGCCTTTGAGAGTATTTTTGGTTCCGTTACGTGTTTGCCCGGTTGTTTCTCGATGTACAGACTCCGAACTTCGAAAAAGGCTAAGCCCTTGATTATTGCTGATAGCATTATTCGTGACTACTCGGTCGGCGCTGTTGACACTTTGCACAAAAAGAACCTGTTTTCCCTTGGTGAGGATCGTTACCTGACCACGTTGATGTCCAAGTACTTTTCCAAGATGAAGTACACTTTTATTCCCGATGCGCATGCCTACACCGAAGCCCCCGATGAGTTTGGCGTTTTGCTGTCGCAGAGAAGAAGATGGATTAACTCAACAGTGCATAACCTTGCCGAACTGATGAGACTTAACAACATGTGTGGTTTCTGCTGTATGAGTATGAGAATGGTTGTTTTTATTGATCTTGTTGGTACTATCATGCTTCCCTCTGTGTGCGTCTACCTTGGCTACCTGATTTACGTTATTGCATCGCGGTCGGCACCTTTCCCTCTCATTTCCGTTGTCATGATTGCGATTGTGTACGGTTTGCAGGCGTTGGTTTTCTTGCTCCGTAAGCAATGGCAACACATTGCTTGGATGATCATCTATGTGGCTGCTTACCCCGTCCACTCGTTTATCCTGCCCATTTACTCATTCTGGAACATGGATAACTTTAGCTGGGGTAACACACGTATTGTTGTCGGTGACAAGAACGGTAAGCAGATTGTCGCGGTCGAGCAAGAGGATACTTTTGACGAGGCGAGTATCCCCATGGAGACGTGGAAATCGTTTGCTGAGCGCAATGGTCTTGAAGGAGCCGATCGCCAAATTGTATTTGATGATTACCACGGCAAGATCACAAACGTGAATGGTGTATACGGCGAAGAGATGCAGGAATGGAACAACGTGACACCGCGTGGCCACATGAATGCGCTCTATTCAGACGATGCCGCCAAGTTCATGTCAGGCACGAGCATTGCCGCGGGCAATCAATCAGTCTACTCCACCTCGCCGGGCATGTCACACTTTGCGCAGTTCAGCCAAGGCGGTGCCCCGACGCGGCTCATGAGCATGGGTGCCGAAACGATGATGACTGCAGGCGGTGCTGGTGTGCCTCCTGTTGCTGCAACAGTGACTCCCGAGCAGGAAAAGAACATTAAGAGCACAATTGCCCGGGTTTTGCGGGAAGAGGACCTGGAAACCACAACCAAGCGCCAGCTTAGAGAGCGCGTCGAGGACATTGTGGGCATGAATTTTGTTGCCAGTGGCATAGTTGGCAAGGTTGATCAATGGATTGACGAGGAGCTCGAGAAGATTGACGAAGATGACGATGAGTAAGTCGGCCAATTCTCATTACTGTTATTATCATTATCATTATTATTATTATTATTAGAACCTTCGTTTAAAAAAACACATATATATAAACATATACCCACTATCATTTGAATTTAAAAAAAAAAAAAAAAAAAAAAAAAAAAAAATAATTTTTTAAAAAAAAAAAAAAAAAAAAAAAAAAAAAAAAAAAAAAAAAAAAAAA
>JAKUCA010000516.1:0-13268 GCA_030567025.1 Geotrichum europaeum | reverse complement strand
TAAATAAAATAAATAAAATAAATAAAATAAATAAAATAAATAAAATAAATAAAATTAAACCTGATAATATTATAAACTAACTAATATTGATAATAATAAAAAATAAATAAATAAAATACAGAATCAAAAAAAAAAAAAAAAAAATTGGTTCAAAAAGTCAAATCATGCTGGTTCTGCGAGGCACCAAATAACCCAAAACCCTGCTATTGACCCAGTAATATTTCCCATTAACCACAGAATCTTGCCACTGCTACTTTGTGATGAGAAAGAGGGGGAGAACTCAAGACGAGGAAAAAACCTTGTTGCGTACGGTTACTGCGGATGTAGCGGGCAGCGTTTACCATAGGCTGTACCGCTTCGCCCTGTTCGCTAGATCTAAATCAAGCTTTTTGAAAAAAAAAAATTTTTTTTTTTTTACTAGTACGGGAAATGACTAGTCTTACTAAGAGTCATGGGCGATTACGACAGGAGGCTGCTGACACTAATTTTCTTGCGTGGGTCGGCGCGCTCGCCGAGAGCAAAGCCATTGTCAACAACTGGGACAAATGCCGGACGGGGCGGAGTGGTTATTGCCACATTAGAAATTGACGGCGAGCAATAAGCAGTGCTTTTGCCAGTGCGGTAGTAATAGTCATGGTGTGCATGCCGTGATAACATCTGTAGACACCGCGTGGCGTTCAAAACCTCCTCATCACTGTCATACCCCGGGACGTCGCCAGCCGAAGCTTCTGTGGAGACTCCACCGGCAAAACCAGAAGGGGAAAAAGCAGCACCCATCATGCCGCCATACGAGCTATAACCGTAAAAGCTCTTGCTTTGGTAATTGTCGTCGTGGGGCGGGGTCGGAGGAGTGGTGTTTGAAACCAGCCCAGCAGTAGGGGGAGCCGTTAGCGGTGCCAGCAAATTTTGCTCGGTTACCATGTGGGCAGGGGCCAATAAAGCATGGGCTGTCAACGGAGACATCAGGGGCGGAGGGTTCAAATTTTTCTTCTTTGGTTTCTTGTTGGCAAAAGCAGGAGCCACCTGCGGGCTTTGGGACATGGTCACCGGAGAAGCCGCACCCTTAATCGGCCTATTTAAGTAATCATGGTACAGATGGGCCGTGGGCGGTGATGATGCCTTGAGCCGTTTGGGTTTTTCTGCCCCGGCATCAGACGTCGCTGAGCGCTTACGCTTGCGCGCCGCAGGCATTGTTGCTGCTGATCCCGCTGCCGCCACACTGCGCCGTGAGGGCTTGATTGGCGACGAAACGAGCAACAACTGGCCAAAGCCGGGAGTCTCAGGGGTAAGGCACTCGTCGGGGAACGCGGGGCCAAACACTGGAACTAGTGCGTAGCGGATGAACCAGCAGGTACGCTGGGCAAGCCGCTTTGCAATGTCAAATGGCAGCCACGTGCCCTGGATTTTGAGAAAGCCGCCGCGCACGCGACGGATAAGCTGCTCAATCTCGGGGGGCGAGTTATCAATAAGCTTGACAATATCGGCCTTAGTGTGGCCAGTGGCTTTCCAGAGACCAGTAATGTGAACATAGCCCGTGGTGTAGTCCCAGAGAATGGGCTGGCCATTGATATTGGAGTACTCGTAGACAGTAAGAAAGTTGCGCGGGTCAACGGACGTGGCGTAGCGCTTGGTTAAAATGTCGCTGGCCCGCGGAAGCATTGCACGCTGGTCGGTGGGAATAGACGCCATGGCGTCGGGAGAAAGCGTGTACACGGGGTAATTGATTGGGTAGTCACTGGGGTTGAATTTGGCCGAAGCGCGTTTTGGTCTCGGCATGATTGGTTTGGAATTAGCGCTGGGCCCCACTGGTGCAGTGGTGGTGGCGGTGGCAGGCTTTAAGGAAGGGGACGGCGCTGTTAGTCGCGACTTTAATTGAGGATTACGGGAGGAAGAAGATTTTAAAAATAAGGGAGAGGAGGAGCTTGAGGAGGCAAAATCAGGCGTTGTTGTCAGTAAGGAAGTAGACGGCTTTGGATGAGGAAGCAGTAAAGGCTGCGGTTTGGTCTCCTTTCTGGTTTCAGTTACGGTGGCAGATATTGGCATCATCTGTGAAACTGGCTTGTATGGGTGCTGATGTTCAGGGGCGGACGTGGCGGTCATGGCTGATCTGTTGGAAAGGTTTACGCTGGATTGTGGAATATGCGATAAAGAGCTATTATTCATGGCGATAAATGCGTAGCTAAAAAAACCTGACCGTGATGTATATAAATTGGAGTCGTAAATGAGGAAGATGAAGAAAGGTAAAGATATATAAATATATATAGCTAGATAAAAAAAAAAAAAATTAAATAAAAAATCGTTTTAAAGAAAAAATAAAAAGGAGGTTTCAAAGGGTTTTTTGTTTGCATTAATTTTTTAATTTTTTTTTTTTTTTTTTTTCATATCCATAACAGACCATCAACACCGTCATCGACGACGTTGTTTTTGCCGCCGTCTGTGCTAGGCGAACGACCTGATAAAAGACAGGAAGAGGGGCATTTTAAAAAAAAAATTAAAAACAAAAAAAAAAAAAAAAAAAAAAAAAAAAAAAAAAAAAAAATTAAAAAAAAAAATGTTTTAAAAAAAAAAAAAAAAAGAAATTTTAAAGGTTTTTTTATTTTGATTAATTTTTTAATTTTTTTTTTTTTTTTTTTTTTCGTCTCCATGACCGTCCATCATCACCGTCATCGACGACGTTGTTGTTGCCGCCGTCTGTGCTAGGCGAACGACCTGATCATAGTCAGGCAGATGGGCATTTTAAAAAGAAAATTTAACACAAAAAAAAAAAAATCAAAAAAATCACAAAAATCACAAAAATCACAAAAATCACAAAAATCAAAAAAATCAAAAAAAAATTAAAAAATTTACAAAAACAAAATCAAAGTGCAAAACCCCCCGTGTTCACTTTATTTCATTGCCAGGTCGAAGGACATGATTGAATGATTCTTCAAAAAAAAAAAAAAAAAATTAAAATAGATAAATGAATAAATAATCTTGATGAATAAAAAAAGGCGTTCAAAGCATTATTCTGAAAGCCTCACAAAAAATTGAAAAAAAAAAAAAAAAATGGCTCTTAAATCTTCTAAGCCGCCGTCGTCGTCGTTATCACCGCTTGTCAAGCAATTTTTGACCCTCTCGAGAAATATCCAAAAAATCAAAAAAAAAAATGAATAGAAAAAGCAATTATATTTCCTAACCTTGTTCACTTTTTTAGTTTAGTTTTAACCCAATTGGTCTGCACACATTAACCACATGCCAGTTTTTCCTTAACCAGTCTTCGACACCGAGAACCGCTGGGGGGAAAACCCTTGAAAAAAAAAAAAATAAACAAAATGAAAATAAAATAATAAAAATATCATCATCATTGTTTCCGTTGTTTATTCTCCTTTTAGCATCGGCACAAAACTCGCCAAAAAAAAAAAAAAAAAGGGCTTTCCTTCCCCCCTCCTTTACCCCTTTTTGTTTTCCATGTGGAGACTGGTGCCCGAATCTTGTGCTACAGGCATATCGCACCCCCGCCCGAGATATGAGGCATTTCCATTATTTTTAGAATCGCGGGGCTGAGAATTAAAAAAAAAAATAATAATAATAATAATAATAATAAATAAAAATAATAAGCTAGTCAGGAAACAGTATTATACATTCTATCATTATTCTCTTGATTTACAGATATTTTGTGACATCCCGCACCCATCTGGGATATACGGATAGCAGGCTCCCTCCCATTACTTAAGCTACACTATTTGTCGAGCGTACTAGTGCCTTTCTCCCGGTACGTGCTTACCGCAGGAATGTTGGCTGGCACTCGCGTCTCAGCAGTGCTGTATGGGCGCGGCTCTAGTTGAATCAACGTGTGGAGAGGCACCACCATCCATGGTGACCGATCCTGTGGCACATTCATAAAGTATGCGTAGATGCAGCGCAACACTGCCTGGTGCGTCACAATCATAATATTTTCCTGGCGCTCGAGCTCCATGATAATTGGTTCCAGACGGGCCACAACGTCACGGTACGACTCGCCGCCACGGTACCGATACTCGTACTTGTTCTTATCGCGAGCCTCAAAGTCCTCGGGAAAGTCACGTTCAATCTCCTCATATGTCATACCGTCACAGACGCCAGCATCGAGCTCGTCAAGAGCCTTCCAGTGCAGCTTTGGATACGGCAAGTACTTTGCCGTCTGCTGCGTCCGCTTTAGCGTACTTGTCCATACTGTCAGTGGCCGGTCGCCGACCGCGTCACGGACCAGCTGCGGCAGCTTCTCTGCGTATAGCTGGCCGCGCGGCGATAGACTCGAGTCGCCGCCAAGCTTGCCCGTCAGGTTGTATTCGGACTCGCCATGGCGCGATAACCAGATGCAGCGGCGCTTGATATGCAGATTCATCACATAGTAAACAATGCGGGACTGAAGGTATGACTGAATGCGGTTGATCACAACCTGGGTAGATACGTTAATGATCTTGACGTAAGTCAGTGCCTGGTCGTCGAGCGTCTCATAAACTTCCTCGTACTTCTTGATCCTCTCCATAAAGTCCTTGGCAGCCTCCTCGGGATCCTGACCAACATAGTCAGGCGAGCTGGTCTTAACGTCCATAATGTTATTCATAATTAGCTCCTTATCATCGCACCACGACTCAACAAAGAATGGCTCAATATCATGCTCGGCTAGCAACTGGCGGATCCACTCGCGGCGCTTTTTGGTCGAATTTGTCGCGTCCAGGATACCAACAATGCCCTGCTCCTCTTCAAACCATTCCATCATATCCTTGACGGCAAGTTTGGCGGCCTGCAGTCTCATACGCTCACCCTCGGTGTTGTGGATGTCAAAAAACTCAGCACTGGGGTGAGCTTCCTCGAGTCTGCGGTAGGATCCAACATTGAAAGACTTGGCTTTAATCGAGAGCCAAGACAGGTATCGGACAATCTTTTGAGCCATGAGCGACTTGCCTCTCGCAGGCAGACCGACCCTGTAAATTCAATGCACAGTTAGTAAGTGTATACTATGGTATTTTATAGCCCTAGGATACATTCCCCGTTTATAAAGCGCTGGCACTAGCAACATTGGCGATATGTCCGTGGTGTCGGAAGAAAGTGGTGTACTTACATGACAACGCAAATGCGCTGGTGTTCGCTCTAAAAAAGTAAGTGAGATACAATTAGTCACTGCCATAGTTAGTGAAAGGTGCAGCACTCACGTTGTTAATAGTGTAGCCGTTTGCCATTTTTCTCAAGTGCTGTGGTAGTTGTACTGAGAAAGAAAAAAAAAAAAAAAAAAAAGAGGTGGAGTTGATTAAAGATAAGAGAGGAGGTAGTAAGAATAGAAGGGACCTCTGGCAATTGGTTCAAACATGAAAGAAAATAAAAAACAGGAGCTTTTAATTCTCCGTCGCCCACAGGACCAAAATGTTTCTTAGCAGGTTTGTTACCCCAGGACTGCGTTCTACGCTGGTGCCATAGTCTACGCCGGGAGAGGCGATCGCTTGATCAGAAACCCGCCCGGTTTACATGGCTCTAGTTTTTCGCGGTTTCACATATTGTTTTTTTTTTTTTACCCCAACGTACGCGCGCGTGAGAATTTCGCATCAGGGAATTATTCACGTTCAGATATTAATATGAGTTGTCTTCATTTGAGACTCAAGACATGAACAATATATATATAATAAAAAAAAAAAAACTCAACAACCCTACAAAAAAATAAAAAAAGGCCTACCAAAAGATGCCCAAAATTCAACAACCTTCGGCTGGCCAATATCTTGTTTGCGCTAGATATATAAAATAAATACATAGCTCACCGTAGCTGTTCTTTATTTTTTTTTTTTCATTTTTAAACCTCATTCTTCCCTAAATCATGCCACGACCATCAGGAGCCTCTATTGCCGTCACAAGCGCCACGCGTCGCGGAGCGGCAGGCGCCCAGGACCCCGTTAATGGTCAGCCCCAGCAAGGCCAAGAACCCCTCGCAGAGCTCTCGCTACTGTGTCACTGGAACTCACTGCCAGAGTGGCAGCGCGACAACCACTTCATCCATAGCGGCTACGTGCGAGAAACAAACTCACTTAAACGTTCGCTTCACTCATTAACCTACCTTCATAATGAGACTATCAACATATACTCACATTTGATCCCCTCGTCCTCAGTTCTGTTTGGTTTGGCTGCCTTGCTGGTGCTACTTTGGCTCGGCTTTTTCTTGGAGGATGAGCTAATCTCGGCAGAAGCTGCGGCAAGCCATACAATCCACAGATACATTCAGTTCTACCCATCAACCGACCTATCTGACGCCATTGCCGCTGGGATATTTCTACTTGGGGTTGCAACCTGTTTGGGTCTTTCTGCCACTTTCCACACATTAAAATCGCACTCGCACGCCGTGGCCACCCTTGGGAACCAGCTCGACTATTTGGGCATTGTGATTCTCATTGTTGCTTCCATGATCACTCTTACCCATTATAGCTTTATTGATCAAACTATTCTTTTTCGCTGCACATTTTGGTCTATTACGGGGGCTCTTGGAACCATTTGTGCCATTGTTTCCGTTAAGCCCACTTTTCGGTCGCCAGACTGGCGCTCCTTTCGTGCATCCATGTTTGTTGCCTTTGGACTTTCTGGCATAATCCCGTTGCTGGCATCGCTTTACCTTTTTGGCAGTATTAGCACTTGGGCGCGCATGTCGCAAGGATGGCTTCTGGCTGAGGCGGGCTTATATATTTCTGGTGCTGCCCTGTATGCTTTGAGGGTGCCTGAATGCTTTGCACCAGGTAAATACGATTACTTTGGTCACTCTCACCAGATCTTTCACGTGCTAGTGGTGCTGGCCGCCATCTGTCATGGCAAATGTCTCTATGAATCGTATAAATATGGCCATGCTGTACTTTTGGCAGAAGCCTTGTGAAATCATTATTACTTACAATAGTCTCAATTTACTTGTAGAGAAATATTGCTTTTTTTTTTTATACGGAATGAAAAATTCTATTAAGTTATGAGTAAAGAAAAGTTTTATGGTTTACCACATATATTTATTTATTACCACACAATCTGGTGGAAGCGGGTATCAACTTCCTTTTGATCCTCAATAAACTTAAGCGTGCGCTCAAAATGCTTTTTCGGGGAGTCGCTGATCGATAGTCCGCCGTCAGGGTTAGAGCTGACGCCATCCAGGTTGCGCTGAATTAGCTCGATAAGGCCAATGATGAACTTGACGGAAATCTGCTCATTGCCACGCTCAAAGTAATAGAGGCACCGGTTGAGGATTTCAACAAACAACTCAACCGAGACCGCTACATCCATACACGCATCAGCCACTCTGAGTGCACGTTGCAGGCACTCGAGAACTCGCTTGCCGTCTCTGATGCCAACAACCGTTGACATCTGATCCTCGCTCTCGCCCAACGCAGGGATCTCCACTGCCCACCACAGGTGGCTCGCCAGATAGACAGCCCTACACTGGTCTGGCTTCTTGAGCAGCTTTGAGCCATAAAGTGCACATTTTGACGCCAGAGTGTCATAGTTCTCAGGACTGAAATTTCTGCTACTTTGTAGCGCGCTGGCAATCAAGCAAACCGCCTGATACTGGCTTCTGGAATCAGAAATCTTTTCTTCGTAGATTGTGAAAGCCTGAGCGTAAAATTCGTAGCTAGCCTCTTCGGCCCCAACCTGATCAGCTATTGTGCCCGCTTCGACATAAAGCCGCAGCGTCTTGTCCGGTTTGCCTGCTTGGTTGATGGCACCTAGAACAATTTGCAGGAACTTGAATGCATGAGCAAGTTTTACTTTAAATTCCTCTCCTTTTTTATCCTTGCCGATGGCACTAATTCTGCGGATCAAACGCAATAGTCCCGTTACCAGAGCGGGGTATGTAAATCTAACAAATGATTTGCCCTCTCCGAGAGCCTTGCGTGCCACTTCGAGAAGCTGTGATTGTACATCCACATCTCTACTGTACAAAAGGTGTACAATTTTTGATAGTTTGTTCTGGTTAGCCACGACTGCATCCGGCAAGTTCTGGTCGCTCTCAGCAAGCTCTTCACCGGTCGCATTCCCGAGAATCAAGTCGTGGACTTTTGCTTCAAGTCCATTTATTCCGTTGGCTTCATCTCCGGCCTTCGTCTCCTCTACAATAACCACTCTAAGAAGTTTGAACAAGCCCGTAGCTTCCTCAATCGACTCGATTCGTGTCTTCTTTACATTCAGCATCAAGTTTATGATATTGGATGCAACAGCGTTCCGAGTATCTTTTGATTGGCTCTCCAGCAAGGGAATGAAATTGACCAGCCGTAGCACTGTCAACAAATTCGGGTATGACTGAATTAAAAGAAGTAAAAGTTCCAAAACATTGGCGTTTGTGGCCTGTAAGGAGTCGTTATCGGTTTCAGATGGTGGATTTTTGACAAGAAACTCGAGGATAGTGTCAATATTTTCAGTTCTGCTTGGGTAGCAACATAACGAAAGTCTGGATATATATACACACAAAGCAGTGATATTTTCACTAGGTAAATCGGGGCGTTTGTTCAAAAGACTAGACACATTGGTCCAGAAAATTTGAAACAAATCTATATTTGTTGGAATGCCCCTGTAACGCTTTACCGGCTTTTCAGTTTCCGTTCTATCTGCTTCCCCGGCGGTATTAGTATCATCAGCTTTGTCGGTACTGCTGGTGGTTTCCTTGAGGTGCTTATCTTCTGTTGCTTTATCGTCCCTAGGATCTTCGTCTGGGTTATTGTCAGCTTCTGCCAATGCGTAGTTCGAAAGCCTATCAACTAGTTTAATCAATATATTCTTTATGCTGGCATTTGGGCTCAAGTTTCCAACAGCCTCCAAAAACAGGTCGAGAGTCTCCAAGTGAAATTCGTCGGGAAATACTTGTGTTATTACGTCCAGTAAGTACTCCTGAGCAATGACGTCTCTACACTGCACAACCTGCTCAAGAATTGCTGGCAGAATCGACTTCCGATAATATTCCTTGTCAATGCCGTCTAGCTGCGAGAGTCGAACCAGCGTTGAGCCCACCACAATTTGTAGCTCCTTCCGTTCCTGTGTCCGCTTTTCCCTGTCACGACTGTGGCCCTGGTGTTGTAGCCGGACCCAGAGCTTGTTCATCTCAATGAAATTCGTAATAATAAAGTCAATTGACACTTGCAAATTCCCCTCAGGCCCATCTGAGTCACCGACGGGAAGATGCTCTCTTGAGCTTTGCATCAAGTAGTATCGCAAAAACAACCCGCGCAAAGGGTGCTGTACACCGCGGCACATCTCCATCATATCTTTCATAACTTCTTTTACTGGTGCATCTGGAATAGCCATATAGACGGTTCCAACTGTGATCATAAGATATAATCGGGGGACAATATTGCCTAAAGCATCGATGGTTGTTAGTTTAGAGTTTTGCATTGATGTAGATGCTATCATGAACATACCCGCGTATTGAACTAACTCGTACAGATCAGCTAGTTGATGTGAGCTGTGATTTTCCTTGAGATAATCTGCTAAAATGTTCAATGTGTCAAAGACAGATATGTATAACTCATAGTATTGTTTCGGGCCCAGGCTGGAAGCTCTCAGTTCGGATAGCAGTGTCGACGCATGCTTGAGAGCATCCATGAGTTTGCCTTTGGTGTCTAGACATTTCTGCATTAGCACACCTTCCTTTCTGATCACAGCAAGGCTCTGGTTCAATTTTAATTTAGACTCATCTGTTGATATCGCTGCCATGATATGAAGTTACTTTCGTGGTGGCGAGCTTTTTTTATTTTTTTTTTTTCGATTTTGTTCAACAGAGCGTGGGTAGATTAGATATGCTGGTACAAAACGTCAAAAACTACACAAGCTTACGATAGGGGAAAAACTCAGAAGGAAAGATTACCAGTGTTGGCTTTTCGGTGAGTTACCCTGAATCCTTTTATTGTTTTTTTGTTTTTGTTTTTTTTACAAACGTAAAATGGAAATGTTCACTTCTGAAAATGGCAGGCATAATCAGTAACGATTGAGGAGATGACAAGTAAGTAGTAAATATTGCAGTGCTTATATTTAAAAGCCAATCATTTTTGAGCCATATTTGCAAGGGTTGGATAGTGCTAGTCAGTTAAGAAAAAAAAAAAAAAAAAGGAATCATTAAAACTTTTATACAAAAAAAAGTTAAATAAATAAATAAGCGTGGTCTTCATAAAAAAAAAAAACGCAGGTATTAATACAAGCCACGAAGCGTCATGTATACAGGTGTCTTGGCCATTCTTTCTTGTTCTGATGCAAATGAAACGGGTGTGCTCGAAGCTCCATTTTCCACAAGCGACACAGAACTCAGATTTCTTCTATTATCAGGCAAAGAATCGAGGGATAGACCTGGAACACTGATTATAACATTCTCATGTTCATCCTTAGAACCGCCAGTACCAGTTATTTCTGGGCTCTGATACTGATAGGGCTCGAGACCAACGGGCATGTTCGATCGTGGAAAAAGTGAACCAAGCACCATTAGAGGAGTCTCAACTGTGATAGGGCTGCTGCCATTACTGCTGGTTGTGATGGAAACCTCAATCTTATACTTGCGAGAGATGAAGCATGACTCAAACGTCGGTGGAAGCCACTGAGAAATCTCAGAAAGCTTCAAGGGAATCAAAAATTGAGTAAAGTACGAGTTTTGGGACTCGTTATCCAGGTTCCAAAGATTCTGGTATTGGTAAGGGCTCACTTGCAAAGTGCTGATTTTCTGTGTAGCAGTTTGTAAATTTGCTTTATCTTCAGCGCTCATTTTAGGGTGCAATGAGCTATAGGTAGAGTAAGTGGTTTCAGCAATGACATTCATGCTGACTTTTCTGATTTTGGGCGGAGGGGGCAACGAGCTGCTCTTTGAGACGGGGCAGTAAGAGACTTTGATGGAAAGAGAAGTAGGAGGAGAGTTGTCACAAAGTGATAAGATAGGTGTCTCTAAGATGGATGCAAATAGGTTGCCGCTAGTGGTGCGTTTTAGCAAATTTTTTTTTACTACACCTTGAGAACTAGACTTGTAGATTGATGGGTTCTGGGAATTCTGCAACAGTTGGCAATAAGGTGTGTAAGACGGGCAAATACGAATATATTTGACATATTGTGAAAGAAACGGGCTTGTTCTACCTTTATTCATCGGAACTTTCACAGAAGCAACTAAGGAATAAGTGATTCTGGCCGCTCTGTTAGGAACATCTAGTACACCTTCAGAAAGCTCTGGAGGAGTACCCAGGCTAGGGGGTAATCGGTAATGTAAAGGAACTTCTTCTTTGCAGCAAGATCTTTCAGTAGAAGGGATTAGATCAGGAATCACCATGTTGAAAGGGAAAGAATATGTAAAGCCAGGCTCACAAATATTATTCTCTGGTAACGTTTCTTCAGGGACAATATGATGGCCGATTTTAAACGAACGCTTAACAAAGCGATCGGAAGTCCAGGAACTTTTCAGAGTGACTTCTTCACCCATCAAGTAAATTCCCACACTTGTGACATCGATATGTTTTCGGGGTTTGAAAACAATGGAACCATGCACAATATCACCTATATCATAACTAGTTTGAGGAGAATCTAAAACAATTGTGACCATGTTTATAACGTTGGTTTTATTTGGAGTTATGAACACACCAGATGTGTATTCAGGAAGAATAGTGGAGACTCGACTTTGCGTGCGCTCCAGATGCGCCGGAAAGGCATCTATCTCACTAGCAGGGGGAGGGTAGTAAGAAGGCGGTAAAGTGTTGAGAATGTTCATAATTATATTCAATAGAACAGTCAAATAAGTAAAATAAAATGAAACAGGAAGCAAATCCAAATGTTATCTTGATAAATTTAAACAATTTATTCAATCAAAAATTTATGAGAGAATTATTGTGGACTTGTTGTGTTTATATAGCTTCCGTGTCGACCCCAGTCTATAGTTAAATTCATTCCGTAATAGCAGTTATACAAGTGAGCTTAATTTGTCTTTTATACAAAATGTTGGTTGCTCATCGGAAAATAAGAACGTTTTTCCTATTTGGGTAAAAGGTCTGCGAAAAGCTTTTTCTAAATTTTGTCCGCTAACGTCAACACACAGCGTCTTGAAATCCGCTAACGTCAAGGCAACGCGCCTACCTATGGTAATGGCCGAATACTCCCTGTGAAACGATGAGTTAAGAAAAAAAAATTTCATGCTTTTATTGATCCAAAAAAATCATTCATTTGAATAGCAACTTGATTGAACCATTGTTGAACGTAGTTACGGGATTAGCTGGGCATGGGAAGCTCAGACTCGTTTCACGTTAGATGTTCGGAAAATTATTAATGAGTAGTGCAAAGATCGCCAAATAGGCTTTTGTATAGTACTAAAATTAAAAGTTAGAAGGTTGGGTTTCTATGTTGCTTTTCAAAGGGCTCTTTGAGAGAAAAAAAAATGATACGGCTGAGTAAGACCATAAAAGGCATTATTTTTCCGCTCCACGGCACCAAAACATCCACGAAAATTTACAAAGTTAAAAAAAAAAATTTATAACACGTAAATCGATAAATTGGTTTAGTTTCCGCTCCCGTTTATTTTTTTTTGAAAAAAAGGAGGCCTTTTCTTCCGAAATATTTTGACAGGGAGATGTTGGAAGCACCCAATATGTTCAAATTTAATGGGTATCAAAGTTTTATTTGTGAGAAGGCTGAAACTTTTTCTCAAATAACGGTTACAAACTTAATGACGAGTTATTTCCAATTTCTATCTAGCAGGATTTTTCCAAATAATTGAGAGTCGTTTGAGTTCACAAAGACATGAGTAAGAATCATAAGTAGGGATAAGAGAGTTTGAGGTTTTTAAAATCAGCGGATGCAATAACATGATGAAAACGTGATTCCATGAAATAATAACTTGCGAAAAGTTGTGGCAGGTTAACTTGAATGTACATAAGTACAACCTAAACCTTTTAAAATCTGAGCTAATTTTCTCGTGTTTGTTACATCTGATTATAAATTTGTTTGAACTGTTCATTCCAAGGAGAGCACTTGAGACAAGGATGATGTTAGTCGGTTTTTTAGCAGGAGACCTGGGTGTCCTAAGTCCATAGTCGCTCATCTGTATGATCATGTAATACATGCATATTTCCCTCCATTACTACAAAATATAAATTTTAGACCAATTCATTCAAAGTTCTCTTATTCTGTTGTTAAAGGAACAAATTATCAATGCTCAATCCACTAATATTAATTATAATAGGCTCGGGTATCGATCTACTGGATGTTATGTGTCGCAGGTTTTCCTTAACACATGAAATTATTCATGGAGAATTCGGCGCCATCGAAAGTTTGAACTT
>JAKUCA010000515.1:0-13278 GCA_030567025.1 Geotrichum europaeum | reverse complement strand
ACTACTACTACTACTACTACTACTACTACTACTACTACTACTACTACTACTACTATTATTATTATTATTATTATTATTATTATTATTATTACTACTACTACTATTATTATTATTATTATTACTACTACTACTACTACAAAAAGCGAATTTGATGAAAATATGAGTTCTAGTAATTCTATTATTTGTTTGCAATCAGAATTTCTTTTATAGTCTGGACCTTGTTATCAAAAAATTTCAAGTCTCAAGCCAAATAATATTTTATCTACGGGATAAAAAACAGTTTATATTTATACGATTCAAACCAAGCTGAACTTGAAGGTTTAAAATAGAATTAATATAACGTGATAGTAATCCATCTGCCGTTACTAGGGTTAAGGTTGGATCTTTCAGTTTTCAACTTTGGCCCTCAATTGATGGATCACACACTATCTAATTCACAGATGCTGCTGTATATTTTTTTGTTTTAAGCAAACCAAAAAGTCAATGTACAGTATATTGAATGGAGGGATCCAAAAATGTTGATCAACTAGCCTTATCATCTGACCTTTGCACGAAATAGTCTTGAATTCTTTTAGATATTCAAATAAACATCAAAAAAAAACAAGCCAATTATTAAGCAGTTTACAGATTGCTAGCCATCTGTATTTAAACTGTTGATAAAAAAGTTTTTTTTTCCTACTTTTCTTTTACGGTTTAGCTCACAAAAAATTAAAGTTATGTCAACAGATTCCAACTCTAAGTCCGTGAAAAGCTTTATTGTAAATCAATTCAACTCAATTATAGCATAAATTTTTAAAACAAGCTAGCTAATATGATAGATCATGAACCGCTATAATTTCATGGTATTTTCACTGATTGTACTGTAGCAGCTAGATTTAACTGAGATGAGATACGATTTTAGAGCATCAAATCTAACTTTCGGCCATTCTTTCTTGGTTGGAACAATACCCTTAGATCTGAGGCTGCTGTGGGCTTGACAATAATTTATCAAAATTTAGCCTACAGTGAAATGTATACATTAATGTTTTCAGCAAGCGTCGTAGCTATTTAGTTTTATAGTAAGCAGACCGGAAGTTTGGAGTTTATCCTGAAGCCTTTTAGTGCAAGTGTGCTTCATACAATATCTATAAATAACAGGGAAGCAAAAACTAGAGCCATTTATAATTTTATTTGCTATCATACGTGAACTTGTTTTCAACCAGCCTTTCGATTATCATGATCTACCAGCCGGTTGATTTTACTAACCACATAAAAACCTTAATTAAACCACAACTTGGCTAATCATTAACCAAGACGCTATCTTTAATAGGTATAGCGCACTAGCATAGGTTTTTTTTTTTAACCAGCCTTTCTTCCCTTTATTGTCTGGTCCCTTCGGTCTCTTGGTTAAGCGCATAAGTTGGAGACCTGCGAAGGGGCCAAACAAAAAGGGAGGATTAATTACTTATTTGTAGTACCAATTATTATCACCATTATTATTATTATTTTTATTTTTATTATTATTATTTTTTCTATTTTAATCCTTTGCAAGATCCACCCTCACAAATACCAGAAGCCGTCACCTTTTTAATTTTTTTTTTTTTTAAAAGACTGAACTTCTGTATAAATCTCTTTTTCCTTCTTCATTATTTCTTCCTCTTTTTCTTTTTGAATTCTCCATCGTATAATAGTCTCAAGACCTTTTTCAACTAAGCATAGAGAGTAACTTGCAATTCAAGAACAAAAAAACATATCATGCTTATTCGTAAGAAATCTCTCGCAGGTATACAGTTGCCTGAGGGTTCAGTACAACATTTTGCTCAGAACTCTTCCTCAACATTCTCGTGCTACTCTTTACATCAAAACGATTCCAATGAGGAGGGTAAAAATAAACAGCTTTTGGCAAAACTCACCAGGAAAAAAACCAAAAAAAACACCCGGTCCAATCGCTCGGTTTCAAAGAAACACAGAAAAACTTCAAGCAGCATCAGCGGAGCGCAAAAGAAAAAAACCAACCGATTCAGCAATCCCGCAAGTCTCATAAACTCTCATCTTTACCATCAGCATCAGCCGTCAAATGCGACATCCTTTTCATCATTTTCTAACCGGCCCTCTCATATTAGCAAAAAAGAAGTTTTGATGCCGGACAGAAACTCACGGACTTCGGTTGCATCGGTCGGGCTGGGCCTTTCAGTCCCAGTAAATGCGGCTTCGTCCCCTATTACCACACCCACCGCGACCAAAACCGCTGCACTGCAGCGCGCTGCTTCTAGCCGGTCAAGATCCTCCCGACCTGACACATTTAATTTTCGCAGACAAAATAGTTACAGATACAATTACGGCTCCACGGTGCCGTCAAGAACTTCGTCCATGTTTTCGCAGCATCGCAATATTCCAGCCAACGCGGTAGCATCTATCGAAAATCTAAGTCAAGCAAATTATACTTATGTAACGAATATTTCAAGATCTGCCTCTATCCGCCCCTCTCCAATTCGCCGGTTTTTTTTAAGAGTTTTTAGAGTCAGGTTTAAAAGAAACGGTTCTGGCACAGAGAGAAAACGCGGATTATTTGGCAAATCAAGGAGACTACGGCTCTTTAGGCGCCGGTCAATTCAGAGCGTACCACGGGTTCAGATATCTCAGCCACTGAGTGTCACCAAGCATCATGGCATCAAAAACACAGGTACCGGCGAGGTTCTTTCTATCCAGCCCAACTTGACGAAAATTCATAACAGAGACTTGAGTTCTCCCAAATCCGCTTCCACACATCTATCAAAGTACTCAAAAACATTCAAAGCATTTGACTACGACTACCGCGATGAGCTTCTCAAAATGCCAATCAACAACGGAGATCTGGATGACAAACTTGACAAAATTCAGCGTGATCTTGATGAAGCCCGCCGACTGAAACGCAGGCTATCTTCAAAAAAGTCTGTTTCTGTTTCGCGCAGCTCTTCGCGCAGTTCCTTTTATTTCAAGCCCAAGACGTACGACGAAGATATGGATATTATGCGAAGAGGCAGCCTGCGGTCTGCGGGCCATATGATCAACCCTCCCTCCATGCGTCGCGTGTCAAAAATGGATCAGGAGGCTCTGCTTGAGTCTGAGCGGGTCGAGGAGGCTCTGGCCTTTGTGAACAGCTGGTCCCTTTATCTGAGACAAATTATCGCTGTGCGCATTTCTGCTAGACAGGTTGAAGAATCCCAGCGACTAAAGTCAGTAATTGAGGAGGATTCCCTGTATTCTGGTGATACTGAGACTGTTAGCTCTTTCAACTCCCAGTCCCAGGTTGCAAAGCAGAAGGAGTTGTTTTACGACACTAATGGTAAAACTATAAGTATTACGCCTATTTCATCCAGGGCGCCCTCATCTTCGATATACTCTGATTATGAGAGTAGAAAACAAAAACGCACGCCGTCGTTTGTGCAGCGCGCACTTCAAGAAGATAGAATGGCAAAGAAGTACTCAGCCCTGATGTCTGCTGCTGGCGCTTCTAAAGAAGACGTCAAAACTTTTAATGACAACTTTAAGAGAAGAAGCTTGCCACCTTTGCCCGTTTCTTCTGAAGATTCTGATTCTTCTGCCATGTCTTACAGCAAACCTGGCAAGGAATCTCTGTGGATGAAAAGCGGAGCATCAATGCGCTCTACTTCTAGCACCTTTTCTGGTAGCAAAGGACAACCCAGACCTTTACCTCCCACCCCCACTAAGAGAAAGCGGGTTGTTTCAATGCCAGTCCACCCCAGTGCCGCTATGGTTCCTACACCACTTCACACCACTCATATTTCCCGTCACTCTCAAGTCTTGCAACAGCAGAGAAGAATGAGTGAAATGATTCTTGAGGACATGTACCAAGAAATGGAAGAGCTGCAAGCCCGTTCTGTTGTCCTCTCAGATCTCGCTAAATCTCAAATGGTTTACGACTTCCGGAATGACAAGACATCTTCATCGTCTGGTTCTGAATACTCTCTTATTCCGCGTCAAAAGTTTGAAGTTGTTCCCATTGCGCACAACTATATACTTGGTGGAAGTCGTTCTGGATCGCCTCACAACAATGGGGAACACATCATGACTGCCCGCGAGGCTGGAAGATGGGACGAAGCCAGCTCGGTTAGCAACAACAAGGTGCCGCGAAAGGTCTCGTCCGCGTCGGTTAACCTATCACGAGGAAAACAAAACCGCCGGCGCCCGCGTTCGATCCACAGCATGTCATCCATCAGTGTTGACGAGGACACGGACCGGTATCGGTTTGATGCGAAGCTCACGGAGGCCAGTTCTTGGATGGAAACCAAAATTTCGTGATTATTTTAATTTATTTTATTTTTTATTTTTTTCATTTTTTTAAAAAATTTAATTTTAATGGAGGTTATATCCAGACCCAACCAAGTATAATAGATGATAAAAACGTACTTTTCATGCCTGGTTACAAAAATAAATTTACTGATAATCTAGAAATACATTTAGGAGCATCTACCTTTAGTTTATAATTTAATTTTTTTTTTTTTTAAAAAAAGTGCAACAATTTTATAATCAATGGCAGATTAATGAATCATAGTCTTGCATGAAAATAATGACATTAATAGGTTCCTTGGGTGAAGATGTATCAACTGTTAATTAACAAAGCATCGTTTATATACAATTTTTTTTTGGATTCTCATGGTGTCAAAATACAGGCTTGGACTAATGAAAAAATAAATTACAATGCCTATGCCAATGGGCTGATGAGCCTCAAAAACCGTAACGCCAGTAGCAAAGAGCGACAATAGGATTGTGAAATCAAATTAAATTGGATTCAAGTAACTTATCTCTCTTTGGCTTTTTTATTTCCTGCTCACCACAGATCTATCCATCAAAAGTAATCACTGATGAGATTCAAGATATTTGCATTGGTAACAGCAACAGCCCTGCTTTTTGGGAACGAGTTTGTGGCAGCTCAAAAAGTACAAATCTACAGCGTTACTGCCCTGGCTTGCTGGACATACATTTCAGATCAGTACAACTTTGGGTTCAATTCGCTCTCCAACAGTATCATCAATACGACAAATTTCACAGAGAGTGACTCTGCCGTCCAGTATCGCAACATTTGGGGATATGTTCCAGCAAAACTTGATTTTGAGGAGATGTATACCAACCAACCCTTTATGGGCTCCCTGTTATGTTGCAGCTTGACGTCCAACAACAGTGGTTCCACCGTTGATATCAAATTGTTTAATAAAAAGCAGCGAATGGAAGTCTATGAACATGTTATGCAAATGTGTGACTACTATGCGGGAATTAGGTATACCGAGACCTCCCTAAATGCAATGTATGTAAATGTAAATGCATCGCGCTACATCTTGAGCCATACAGAGAAGGATAATGATAGAAGGGTCTTTCAAAGACCAATGAAAATCAACCAAAACACTGCGTTGTTCAAATTATATTTAAAATCTGCAAAGGGAGCCAAAACGCAATTGTTTCAAGCAACCATCTCTGGCTACATATATATTTTGATTTGTATTGTTGTTGTTGCCATTATTGCCTTGATGTCTGCCTCTGGCCGTTGGTCAATATCTCGTTACAGCGTCAGAAAACTGTACACCATCATATCGTCGCTGCACACACGGCTCGCACTAACTAAGCATACTGATCCTGTCGGCCTTTTCACTAAACTTTATATAAATACCTGTCGCCTTTTTTCTATGGGTTATACTGTGCTTTTGTTGGTTAATTATCGCCCAATTTTAAACAACCCCCTCTTTTCAATTCAAAACAACTGTTTGGATCAAGCACTTAAGTATCTGGGGCAAAGGTCTGGCGTCCTTGCAATGGCGCATTTTCCAGTTGTGGTTTACCTAGCTTCCCGCAATGGCATTCTCTTAACACTAATCCGCTTCAGGTACGACATCCTTCAGATGTTCCACCGCTGGACGGCTTGGTTTATGTTAGCTAACGCACTCATCCACTCCGTGTGTTTAACGCTCTTCGCAGTGCACAACAAGGCTACTGCCTATCGTTGGCGCGAGATAAAAAGTTGGAATTTTGGCTATATCGCTATGGGTGCGCTAGTTCTACTTGCACTACTTGGTCTCAAGCCTATTCACAAGTGTTGGTATCAGATATTCTATGCCCTGCACAAAACATTCTACTTTGTGTTTTTGGCTGGCATTTTTTGGCACTGCTGGGATTTTGGATCGATGCCCTACGTGTACGCGGCAATTGTAATCCACGCCCAGGAGCGTGTGATTCGGGTATTGAAACCCTCTTGTTATACGGCCCTATTGATGATGCAGAAAATGTATTCAAAATTGAGGTTGAGAAGAAAATAAGCCGAACAAAATTAGAGCGGTGGTCAGTACCGGGAAATTACTTTTACACACGAGTCTTAACTAAGGACTTGTTTTGGCAGGCGCATCCATTCACATTTTACATGATGCCTAATACATGTCCAGATTCTAATGAAAAGAAAGACCAGGAAAATACCATTATCAACCTTAGATTTGTTGTTAAACGGCAGAAAGCGACATCGAAGATTGTTTAAAAAAATAATTCAAAACTACTATGAAACAAATCTGTCTGTCTGCTTAGAGGGGCCCTACGGCAACTATCCAACACCATATCGTCAAAATGTAGACCTTGTTCTTTTGGCTGGAGATGTTGGAATCACAGCTATTTATCCACATGCCCTTTTGGCACTCACCAGACAAAAACAGCCACGATTGGTTCTTTACTGGCTAATTTCTTCAATCTCGGCACTTGTCTGGTTTGACGAGGAACTTAGAACTTTGCTCCAAGTTCAGAGCGCATCATCTACTGAAAAAAATAGCGACACTGGTGTCAGCTCCCAAACTGCCTTTGAACTGCGAATTTTTGTGGCGCAATCAAACGGCAACCAAGCAGCCTTTCTCGACTACAGTTGCACGACTCCCAGACTGGAGTCGGTTCCCCAATTTCATTTCAGCGCGTTTGAGTTTGCCGAATACACTGAGTACCGCCAGCCCGTCCTGGAGAAAAATTTAGAGGATCCCGCTCTGAATTTGTGTCAAGTAAACAATTATAGTGGAAAAACAATAGCCATGGATATGGCAGCCGTGGTGGTGTCCTGTGGTCCGCCTCAGTTTGAGAATGCGGTACAAAAAAGTGTGCTTTCGGCCGAGGGTAAAATTAATTTCGAATATGTGGAAGAGTCTTATGTATGTGGGGGAGACTGAATCAGCAGCATTGCTAATGAATAAATAAATATCCTTAAAAAGCTAAGGTATCAAATGGTATCTAAAAAATAAATAAAAAAATAATTTTTTTTAGGAGATTAAAAGAATACAGTTAATGGTTTTAATATTTAAAACAAACAATTTCAATTTCAATTATACTTCAATAGAAAAACTTCCGATGAAAAAAAAAATTATTTACAAAAGCAATAAAATCACAGCACTAAAGAAAAGAAAAAAAAAATTCAGTATCAACTAATTAATTTAGTCGACTTCCTCAACGGTGGGACCGGAAGCAGAGGCGCCAGCGCCAGCGCCAGGGAATCCGCCAGGAGCACCTCCTGCGCCAGGGGCGCCACCGGGAGCGGCACCACCCTCAGCGTAGAGCTTGGTAAGCACCGGGTTAGCAATGGCTTCCAACTCCTTTTGCTTGTCAGAAAACTCATCAGTGGCAGCAGTCTGGTTCTCGTCAAGCCAAGTGATAGTTTCCTTAATTGCATTCTCAAGCTTTTCAGCATCCTCAGCTGGCACCTTAGTCTTGAACTGCTCTTCGGAGCTGGTATTCTTGAGTGAGTAGGCGTAAGACTCAAGACCATTCTTTGCGGCAATACGAGAGGCTTCCTTTTCATCTTGATCCTTAAACTTTTCGGCATCAGAAACCATACGCTCAATATCCTCCTTGGAGAGACGGCCCTTGTCATTGGTAATGGTAATCTTGCTTGTCTTACCGGTGCCCTTTTCCAAGGCACTGACATTTAAAATACCATTGGCATCAATATCAAAAGTGACCTCAACTTGGGGAACACCACGAGGAGCAGGAGGAATACCAGCAAGTTCAAACTTGCCAAGAAGATGGTTGTCCTGGGTCTTGGCTCTCTCACCTTCAAACACCTGGATAAGAACACCGGGCTGGTTATCAGCATAGGTAGAGAAGATTTCAGACTTCTTGGTGGGGATGGTGGTGTTTCTGGGAATGAGCTTGGTCATGACACCACCAGCGGTCTCAATACCAAGAGACAAGGGAGCAACATCAAGAAGTAAAATATCTTGAGTCTTGCTCGAAGTGTCACCAGTTAGAATGGCGGCTTGAACAGCAGCACCATAAGCAACAGCTTCATCAGGGTTGATAGACTTGCTAGGCTCCTTGCCGTTGAAGAAGTCAGTGACAAGCTTCTGAACTTTGGGGATACGTGTAGAACCGCCGACCAGGACAATCTCATTCACAGAAGACTTGTCAATCTTGGAGTCTCTCAAAACCTTTTCGACCGGATCCATGGTTGATCTGAATAGGTCCTGACAGAGCTCCTCAAATCTGGCACGTGTAATGGAAGTGTAGAAATCGATACCCTCGTAAAGAGAGTCAATCTCAATTGAAGTCTGAGCAGAAGATGAAAGGGTTCTCTTGGCACGCTCACAGGCAGTTCTGAGACGTCTCAGAGAACGCTGGTTAGAAGAAAGATCCTTCTTGTGCTTTCTCTTAAACTCAGCAACAAAGTGGTTGACAAGACGGTGGTCAAAGTCTTCACCACCAAGGTGGGTGTCACCAGCGGTGGCCTTGACCTCAAAGATACCCTCCTCAATAGTGAGAAGAGAAACATCGAAAGTGCCGCCACCAAGATCGAAAATGAGAACATTACGTTCGCCACTTCCTTTCTTGTCAAGACCATAAGCAATGGCAGCAGCGGTGGGTTCATTAATAATACGGAGAACATTGAGACCAGCAATTAATCCGGCATCTTTTGTTGCTTGGCGTTGAGAGTCATTGAAGTATGCAGGGACAGTGATAACGGCGTTGGTGATCGACTCGCCCAAATAGCCTTCGGCAGTTTCTTTCATCTTTGTCAGAATCATGGAGGAAATCTCTTCAGGAGTAAAAACCTTATTCTCGCCCTTGAACTCGACTTGAATGACAGGCTTGCCTCCCTTGTCAATGACCTTAAAGGGGAAGTGCTTGACATCGTTCTGCACCTCAGCGTCAGCAAACTTTCTGCCTATCAGTCTTTTGGCATCAAAGACTGTGTTGGCGGGGTTCATAGCAGCTTGGTTTTTGGCAGCATCGCCAATCAGACGCTCTGTATCCGTGAAAGCAACAAACGAGGGCGTTGTCCGGTTACCTTGGTCATTGGCAATAATTTCGACTCTATCGTTGGTAAAGTGTGCCACACAGGAGTAAGTGGTACCAAGATCAATTCCGACAGCTTTAGACATTGTATAATATTAAATAATTTAGTGGTTAAGTAGTAGATAGTTGAATAATAGTGATAGTAATAGTAGTTGATGGTTGTAGATGTTTAAATTGAGAAATGAGGAGAGAAGGGAAATTAGACTGATATTTATAAGTGTAGGAGTCTGAAGATTGCGACTCGGAGGAATATTATGGAAGGTTTAAGATTGTTCCAATTGAGTTGTTTAATGTCAATGTTTTCTCATTATGCGAAAGCAAACAAGTGTATACAATACCACTATGATAGAAGATACTCTGTGAAGGTTTTTGAGTTACAGAACTTGTTGGAAACTGAGCGAAACTGACTTTGTTCCGCAAATTTCTCGAACCTGCCAGAAATCACCAGACTTTTACACATGTCAATAAAAACCACCTGACTCGCATTGCGCACTTAAATTTTTTTTTAATTCTTGTAGCATAGTCAGTAATGACTTTGTTGACGTTGGTGTTGAAATACCAATGTGCTCTCATCCCCATATTCCCAAGGGTCTATGTGAGTCTTGTCATCGTCCTTTGGGTCTCACCAGATGTCAAAGCCGTTGCCCCTCAAAAAACCACAAAGGTTAAAGTGAACGTATCTGGGTACGACTGTCAGACATAGACTTTGAAACTTGGCTTTATGTATAATCTTTTCTCGTATAGCTTAAAATACCCTAGCCCTTTAATTTTAAATCTTATAGTACAAATGTCCTCTTTTAAGTGTCTACTCTTATGTTTCATCTATATCGCATCTATTTTCTCACGTGATAGATGTTAAACAATACTTGATGATCACAACTTTACTAAAATGCTTCCTAAATAGCAGCTGGACTTATAAGAAGCTCTCCAGATAAACTATCTGAAATGAAATATGTTTTTGTTTATTAAAGTAGTTGTGTAGCAGTGAAATAAACTGTTCAAACAACAACACTTACTACAAATCAGAAGAATACTTCATTGCAATTCCAACAATGAATAGTTTAGAATACTTTTAAATGATTCACTAACAATATTGATCAATAGCCCAGTGCTATTTTTATTATTCATCTAAATGTTTGAACGGCTTAGTTTCTAAAACAAACAGATGAATTTCCCGTTCAAATCCCTTGAATTGAAATTGGTCAACGTTTTGGCTGACCAATTTTTGTTTGCTATGAGCCTAGTGAACTCACTACTTAGTACTACTTATGATTTAGAACTTCGATAATGATCGATCTCAAAAAAAAAAAAAAAAAAAAAAAAGGTTTTGTACCCAAAAATACAATTTTTATCACAAAAATTCATGATGTTGATTTTATGTCTTTTAGATTACAATCGCGTCAATAGATTGCTTTTGAAGGCTGGGAGAGTTGAAGGCGAGATTCTCTTGAGGAATGCCAAGTTTCTCCGAGAAAATTAGCTGTGAGTCTTGCAATCCATTATAAGCCTCAGTCTCAAATTCGCCAAACAACTTCCACACATTATAATCAGGGAAGGGGTTGCTGATTAAAGAGGAGCCAACGAAACCAGTCACATCACGCTCGCGGTCAACCCAGAAAAAAATGTGGCCAAACCCACACCAGAAAGCAGAGTTAGCACTACGGCCAGTACTAAACTTTTCAGGGTTCAAGTACCACGACATTCCCCAGTTACGAGGCGGTAGGCCATTATTGGTGAGAACCTTGGGATATCTGTCAATACCAGGATCAAGCGAGGTCATGGGCGTTCGGGCGGTATCCATAGGAATTTCAGGAAATTGGTTAGTAAACATTTCCTCAATAGTTTTCTCAGACAAAAGGTAACTGCCAGTGTGTGGCGACACTCCCTTGTTTAAGATAGTGGCAAATATTTTGATATACTCGCTAGGCTGAGCAAAAAGTCCACTTCCCCCAAAATCCTTATGTGTCTCATTGGTTAAAATAGAATCACTCAAAGAATCGCCAAATAAATGGGGAGTAGTAGAAATCTTTTTAGTTTCCTTATCACGAGTAATACACTCAATCACCCGGTGAGCATGGTCATCCTTGGTTGGACGCATAGTGACATGTTTAATTCCCAGGGGCTCAAAGATATTTTCTTGAAAAATGGTTTCCAGAGGCTTATCCAACAATCTTGAAATCAGAAGCCCTGCCCAGTCAATTCCAACACCATAAGTCCAACCCTCACCAGGTTCGTGAACCAGTGGAAGGTGAAGACTGTTTTTTGCTAACCAGTCAATACCAAAATTTTTTGCAAAAAATCTCAGATTTCGGTCAAAAACGGGGTATCCAAATCCAGCGTGATGGATGAGCAATTGTCTCAAAGTCATGGCCTTACTCTTTGGTTTTAACACGTAACGGCCATTTTCTGGTTCGGTATCTTTCGATATAAGCAAGTAGTTTTTCAGTTCAGGAAGCCACTTATTGACATCTTCAGGGTTGTCAAGAGAAACTAATCCTTTTTCCGCAAGCTGAAGACAAGCAATAACAGTAACAATCTTGGATCCAGAGCCAAGCCATATCATGGAATCCTCTTTCATCGGAATGGTTGATTTCAAACCAAGAGTACCAGAAGCATATGTGATCAGGTTTTCACCTTTGCTATTAGTGAGACTGACACAGGCACCAGAAGGAAAGTTTGGAGTTTTGGCAACCGTAGCATCAACAAGATGTTTGATTCTATCACGAGAGCTGGCGGCAAGTTTAGGGGCCCATTGCATAGCACTGAACCCAAAACTGCGCTTGAAAGTCTTTGAACCAATTCCATTCATCATCTTTAGGCTTTTGAACTTTAAAAAAAAATTAAGGTGACAAAAAAGCTGTAGCTTGTAAAAAAAAAAAAAAAAAAAAAAGAAGAAAAAAAAAAAGAAAAAAAACAAAAAAAAAAAAAAAAAAAAAAAAAAAAGGAGAAGGCCACGACGGCATCAGACAAAAAAAGTCTGTCTCATCCTAGTAGATTCAAAGCTCAATATCAATATTTTTAAATTTGGTCTATGGTACTCCCCACTCGTGTTATTTTTGTCAAACCCCTCTCCATCCTTTCCCCCCCCCCCCACTCGTCACTCTTGGACATCCCTTAAATGTACCAATGTGGTCAATCCCGATTTACATGAAATGGGTATCAACCCAGTGAGTAGTATCCACCGTCTTTTTTTTTTTTTTTTTTAGCTTTTCACTGTATTAAGGTTGCTAGCTGTGACCACACCAACCCGTACTCTCACTCGTGAAGTTATATTATTGTTTCTGGTGATATTCAATAACGAATAAAATTACTACTGCTAATACTACTATGATTATAATGCTACCTATATATTTCAATGTCATACGAAATGAAAGCTTGTTGATTGGATGTTCTAATTATATACTTTGTTAAATAATTCCCTTGTATACTTTACTTATTCTTTTCAACCGGGCCTGCTTGGAAAAAAAAAAAAGTTTCCCAGCACAATCTGTAACCTCGACGCTGCTATCGAAAGGGGAGAGAGAGAGAGAAAGAGAGAGAGAGAGAGAGAGAGAGAGAGAGAGAGAGAGAGAGAGAAAGAATTACTATTCATGATAAGAGGTCTGTGGGCTCAATGTTTTCTCCCAAATACTTCATAACTTAACGCCCTTAGAAACAAGCATGTCTGATTCGGAAACATCAGATTAGATTCTACTATGATCTTCATACCTGCCAGTGGATTTTAAGTTAGATGCTGCGGTCTAGCAATGCCGCGTTTTTATAATTAAAAGGTACAAAAAAATAAATGATATAAATAAATAAACACACTGCTCGAGTGTGTGCCCGTCACAAGTTTTCACAAAAAAAGAATAACAAAAAAAGATAATAATAATAAAAGTAATAATGAAAACAAAAACCTGACGGAGTTAGTAGAGCGTTTGAACATTTTGAGATCCTATGTTAGTAGCACATCACGCCTACTAGCGTAATGAATATCAGCAACATGATGAC
>JAKUCA010000514.1:0-13296 GCA_030567025.1 Geotrichum europaeum | reverse complement strand
CTTGTTTTTCAGGGAAGTTCAAGAGGTTTAAATACTTCTTACTGGACTTCCCAGGTTCCTTGGGAATGAACGAGCGGAGGTTACACCACTCCCTGAAACTCCTGTCAAACAGCAACATATTCTCTTGAGTTTGCATCATTTTAGGAGGAGTTTCTATTTGTTGATACATTCAAATTATTTTTACAACCATTGTGTGATGCAATCACAACAGTTCTGTGATCTATCACAAATTCTCTGTCACGCACCTGTGCGTAGTTTGACAGGAGATAGTATTAGAATGATAGTGGGAACTATGCTTAGTTGAGTAAGTAATCCCGAGGTAGCATGATTATGTCACGATGCATTACCCGTCGGTTGGTGCCAGACCTAATCACCTTGAAAACTCATCTTGTTTTTTTATTGATTCAAAGCTTAAATTGCGTTTTAGCTTGTATTTTTTTTTTTTTAAATGTATGTATATAGATATATGTCTTGATTATTAGATCCAAAATGGTTTTTTTATCCTAACACCACACTTGAAAAACTGAAGATTGGTAGAGTTCAAGGTCAGTTCTGTAACCTATTTAACCCAAATAACTTCCATAAAAAGAGAAACTGACGTACATAGGTTTAGGGTTAACTCATTTCTATTCAGAGTCTTGAATTTCAAAAAAAAAGACACCAAACATCTAGTTTGAGTGCTGTCAACATCAACATCAGTCTGCTGAAGAAACACGAGCTAAACACGCCCAATTGATTACAGATAGTCTCGAAAAGCACAGAATTAGATTTTTTAAATGTTGGTTTTAGCTATTGGTGATCTGCATATTCCTGACCGTGCAAGCGTATGTCCACACTCTCCTTCTTCCCAAGTCTTTTTAGCACCACTTACTGACATGTCAATTTTGAATAGGAACTACCTGCCAAAGTAAGCAGATCACTCAATCAATTATTTGAAATTTGAGAAATGGAATTGACTAACATTTTCTTTTTTTCCCTTTGGTTTAGTTTAAAAAGCTGCTGAGTCCCGGCAAAATTGGGCAAGTGCTGTGTTTAGGCAACGTTACTGACAGGACAACGTTAAAATTCTTGGAGGATCTTTCGCCAGATTACCAACCAGTTAAGGGACAGTATGACGATGATACTACGCTTCCACTGAGTAAAGTGGTCACACATGGCTCGCTCCGCATAGGTTTCAATTCGGGTCACACTATTGTCCCAAACGGCGACCCCGACGCGTTGCTGATTCTGGCGCGCCAGCTAGATGTCGATATTCTCATCTGGGGTGGAACCCACAGAGTTGAGGCCTACCAGCTTGAAGGCAAGTTTTTTGTGAATCCTGGTAGTGCTACCGGGGCTTTCTACACTGGCTGGCCCGACATTGAAGATCTTGAGGATGCTGAAGATGAAGTCAAGGATGAAGCCAAGGATGAAAAGAACAATAAAGAGAAAGAGGAGAGTAGCACTAAAACTGACGAAGGTCCCAAGGACCCTATTCCTAGTTTTTGCCTGCTAGATATTCAGGGCGCAGTTTGCGTGCTATATATCTACTCCCATGTAGACGGTGAGGTCAAGGTCGACAAGATTAGTTACAGAAAGGAGTTTTAGAAACACGATTATTAATTCATGATATTGTTTAAAAAAAATGACTAGAAATTTGCCGTATATTGGTATAGAATCTGTCAGCAGCACGCATCAGCTTTGTAAAAAGTTGATACAGATCTATCTTAATCGTGATTTTCGCGTATTAGGCTACTTCTGTCTATAAATGTCTCCCACGCCCTGATATCGAGCCTTAACATAACCAGCCCTATTTACGGTCACATGACATATTGCGTTATAAAAATGTCACCAAAAAATTTTTTTCTGATAAAACCTTCTCTTTCTCTTTCTCCTACTTCTTTATCTCGCAAAGTATGCGACAACTCGACAATACAATGCATAAATCGTAAGTTCGACTTTGCTCTCTTTTCTATTTGACGAAGAGATGATGAAGATTTAATATGTGAAAAACTCAATGATGACTAGAGTGCATTTGGCTCGAGACCCTCAGGGCCTTTCTGGTTTTGTTGGTCGGTGTGGAAAAAAACACGCTACCTTAAATTTTTGTCTGAAGTTTTTTTATTGAATTTTATTTGTCTTTTCTGTCTGGAATCAATCAGATTGAATAAACAGCGAATTCTGAGTTCTAACAAATGTGCTTATAGGATTAAACATTTAGTTGTTTAGACGGAGATTTACATAGTTTGTCAATATATTTATTCATTTTAATTTTTTTGGGCTTTAATGTCGAGCTGTTATAAATGACGTTGGAAAGGTCTTCTGATCAGTGGAGTCTGAGTATAGCAGAGTTTTATCATTTATTTTTGGCCTATTTAAAAGAGACCAGGTTTATAAATAGTGCGAAATGTATTTATGATCGCAAGGTCGAATAGAAATGTATTGAATCTTTTATGAGTAGCAGAACTGGCAAGTTTCATATAGTTTTGGGATTGAGAAGCTGTAGGCTAAATATGCTTCCGTATGACGATGTACCTCCAGGTTACAAGCCTTCATGGGTTGACAAGTCTGGACTAAAGCCTGTCTGACCATTTTTTTTTTCTTCTTGTCCCTCTCCATTGAGAGATGAATATTTAACGTCTTCTTGTCTTGCTAAACTTACCCTCTTTTTAAATATCGGCTTTTATTTGCATGAAATTGACTGTTGGTAAAAAGAATGGACGATCTTTCCAAAGCATATCGAACAGAGAATGCTTGGAAAGTCAAAAAAAAAAAAAAACATTTTTTTTAGTTGAACATTTTTCTCCTCCGCAAACATTTTTCGTTTCTCTTTCTACATATATTATATATACTACCCACTACGCACTGCACGCTCTCTTACACCCTGCATTAGAGACGGTATATCAACGACTCAACCAGATATCCTGATAAAAATCACCGTTCATTCTCATTTAATTACGAGTTTCTCTTTACCACACGCACCATACATTGAGCCTGATGCTGCCTCCAGACAAATCAGAAGTTCCACAGATCAAACTTATTATCATAGGTATTAAAACATACTCCGATCTTTTATCAGTTTCATAATTTACTTGTTTGTTAACATACATGAATCAGGCACTTCAGGAGTTGGCAAGTCTTCGCTTCTAGTTAGGTACTGCGATGACACCTTTGACGAGGGCGATACAACAACGATAGGTACTCAAGCCGCATCCACTTCTCTGTTCGTTTATGTTAACACAATATTCTAGGCGTTGATCTAAAAATGAAAACACTCGAAGTCCACGGGAAACCATATAAACTTAGGCTTTGGGTAAGTTGTTAACAGACAGGCAAGCCGTTTAATTCTTTCTTTAGTCCAAGTGCTAATCAGTTTATGCAGGATACCGCTGGCCAGGAACGATATCGGACCATCACAAACTCTTATTATCGAGGGGCTCATGGTATCTTTATTGTCTATGATGTTTGCAACAAGGACACGTTTGATTCGTTGCCTAAGTGGATAGAAGAGACTGAAATTCACAGCAGTGCAACGCAGCCAGTTGTCCGATACATTGTTGGCAACAAGATAGACGAAAAGGAGCTACGAGTGGTGTCGACTCAACAGGCCCTAGACTTTATTGAATCAATCCAGCCTTTAGACCCAAACAAAAGAATGGAATCAAAAGAACAATCAAAGTCACAGCCATTCTACAAAGAGTATGCGAAAGCCAACAGCAGTAGCACTAACACCCCTTCGCCAGTGATACCTCAGCCGTCAACAAGAAGCAAACCTTTTATAGATGGCTACTTTGAAGTTAGTGCAAAGAACACAGACGGAGTGAGAAACATGTTTGTCAGTATGGTGGAGCAGATAGTTGGTTCTGGCGTACTGGATCCCGCATTGAGACCCCAAACTTCCCGTATAGCAAACTACTCCTCTTGGTCAGTCCCATCGCTTGTTGATCTCTCCTATCCTTTTACCAAGCCCGTTGAGAAGTGCTACAGCACATCTTGTTAACTATCTCACCGAGGCTCTGAAATACCGATTTTTTTTTTCCAATACCTTCCATTTAATTAATACTACATGGAATTGCTACCTTCCAGATGTACTTTAGATGGTATACTAACACGCAGCAAACTACCTGTGTTTGGTGTCATAATTTAATCCCACCTTAAGTTTTAAGGCCTAGGAATGCATGAGCTTTAACACCGATACTGATATTCATCAGAATATTTGTAGTAAATGTAATGTTAGTTTTCTCTCCGTGTCCAATTGTGATTGTACATCAAGAAGATACAAGGCTTTTTTTTTTTTTTTTTTTTTTTGATTCTGGGGCTAGCCTCTATCATGAAAGACCATTTTACATAACAGCGTGGGTTGCTGGTTCCTTAAAACAAGCAACTTCAAATAGCTAAGCTACGTGGTAGGGAAAGGGGGTCTTGAGCTTGACACAGATTATTTGAAACCCGGTGTCTCTCCTTAATCAACTTGGCCACTCTTAATCCAGATCTTGAATCTTTTTTTCACATGCTAACCCAACGGAATTCTGTAATGTGACAACCAGTGGATTTCAGTTCGGAAGTACCACTAGTGCTTTGAACCCTGTAAAAACGTGATAGTCCGATAACAAAAAAACAAACAAACAAACGTTTTTCAGGAGTTTGGATCCTAAAGCCCATACTGATTACCTGACTCCTAGCTTTTTTACACTTCTATTCCGGCTGTTACTTTGACTGGAACAACAACATTTCAAAGGTCTATTGTTCATAAATCTTTAGGGTGAGTCAATCAGGTGTTGCGGATTGCAAGTTTCCTTCAGCGTATGGATTTATTCACGGAAAATTCAGCGCTATCGAATGGTAAAAGTTGTAATATCTGTTGAGAGTGCTATTTCACCAATCTCGTTGGGATAAGTCTTTTTGGAAGCATTTTCCTTATCATTTTGTTAATTCAACGTGTAATTTCCAGTTTTAGAACCACAAAAAGATAGTCTAATAGTGCCTACCATCGCTACCTTTCTTATTTCTTACGAAATAACGAAGAAACTTTGACAAACAACTAGGCTGTCCGTAAATTTGTCATTATGACTGTCCATTATTCATGATTAAAAAATACAAATATTTACGATTTTCATGTTCATAATATTAAGATTGAGAGCTACTGTGCCAGTTTGTTGCTCTCCTGCTCTTGCTTTTGGATAGAAAAGCCTCTGAAATACTTATCCCTAAATTCTTCACTAGAGATGCCTTTCACAGAATTGGCCTCACCTTTCTCGCCATATGGCCGTCTAGTGTAAACTAAAAGTCTTCTTGACCACTTATTGAAGTCCTGGATGCAGCAAGCATTTAGCTCGAGATCAGAGTGCAGAGGAATGTGATGTTCCTGAAACTCGGCGTTGGCTGTAGGCATCCAAAAGCAGAGCCGACCTTTGGGATTTAAATGCTTTGCAGAAAACTCCAGTAAATCATCAAGTAGAGCATTGAACTCGTAGGGCTTTTTTGGCTGAATGTAATCTTTCCTCAAATGCGCAGGGACACCGTCAATTAGCACATTCTCTTTGCCGGCAAACTTTTCTTCATCCTTGGACCCAAGAACTTTTAAGCCCTCCCGGACACCGTATGGAGGATCGCAAACAATCGCATCAAACAGGAACGAGCCTCTAAAAGCATTGTGTGTGAAATCCATTGTCATGACATCAAGATACTTGGTCGTTAGCTTGTATTGCTTGAAATTGGAGTCAATGTTGCACTGAGCACTTTTGCCCTTTAGCATTCTAAAGTCAATATCAGATCCAACTGTAAGGGCACCAAGTTTGCTTCCAGCAACAAGGAAGCTGCCTGTGCCGGCAAAAGGGTCGTATAAGATTTTGCCAGGAGTGATCTGAGCAATATTGCAAGAAACCAGTGCCAGCTCAGCATCAAAAGACGTGGTTCCGATGTATTTTCGCTTCTTGAGATCAAGCTCATCAGCGTAATGTCTAAAGGTTTCGCTCACCAGTCTGCCAAACCACATTTTTTTTGGTTCCGCCTCGGGATTCTGACCAACAACTTTGTATTGCTCAAATAAAGTGAAGACTTGATCTGGATTTTTCATGCGAATGGGACCAGGCAGTTCCATGAATGCAAAACTTTCAAACCTTTTGATAATCTCCTTTCGCACCCGCGAGCCCTTGTAGCCAAAATAGTCAAACTTGAAACTCACGCTCTCGTCAATGTATTGTTCCCATTGTGATTTGCACTCTTTGGTACCGGTATGCAGATCTTCAAGGGTAGAGCCCGTGGCATAGAGTTCGTAAACCGCTCTAGTCAAGATCGATCTTTCAACGACCTTCTTTACATCCTCACAACTGTCAAGTTCAACAATTAAAAAAGGTGACTACTAGGAACGAGGATTGTTAAAATTGAGACCCTTGGATATTTCAAAATGCACTTCCGTCAAACATACCTCAGGAATATAGTTGCTCAGATCCAGCTTAATACCATAAATATCTGCTAATGACTGCAGCTCAGTAATTCGGAATTCTTCATGCTGCTGGGCAAGTAATATCAGGAACTTCATTGTTAGCTTCGTGGGTTTCAAGGGCTGATCAAAAAGGTTGACAAAAAAATTTTTTATGACGATTTCTGATTTTGGCTTATTTTTGGGATAAAGAAAAAGTTGCCCAATATAGATAAATAACCTATTAATACCCGAAATGGATAAAATTTATAAAAGGAAAATGTCTGTATTGAACGGTTGCTATGACAATAGAGTGTATCCCTAACCCCAGTATTAATCTTGGGCATGGTGTTTTTTTAAAATCACTTCTTGGTGGCACTCAAATTTTCTTCCTTTCCTTCTCCTCTTCTCTTCTCTTCACCACAACTTCCCTCATCATTTTTAAAAATACTTTTCATTTCACGCGATTCTTTTTTTTTTTTCAATTCAAGTAAATTTTGCAAGTGAAGAGCCTTGAAAATCCAGTGTTTTATTTTATATATATTTTTATATATTTATCGCTTTTTTCAGAAAAAAAGCAAGAAAGTTATCAAGCACTCAAATCATTTGTTTTTCCTAACTGTCTAGCTATACTACGAACAAACGTGTAATCATAACTCCCGTCAATCATACTTTTTCCCGACAATAACCTGTATATTTAACGACTACGAAGCACTTTAATTTGATTACAGCACATCGTTAGGTTAAATATATATAACATATAGTACTTTGGAAACAGAAACAATACAAGACTGGCCTATAATTCTTCAGCACTAAGATCAAAAACCTTTTGAAAGTTTAAAAAAAATGTCAACCTTCGATGATGAAGATGAATTTTTTGCTGATATCTAGTAATGTTCCCCCTCCCCCTAATCTAATGTTTTATAAGCTAGTTATTCTTCTACATATTCCTAGTTTTACTAATACTGAATCAACCTTTTTTTTTTTCCCCCCCCCAATTTTTATATAGCGGTGATTCCAGCAAACCAGAAGTAAAAACCGAAGTGGCAGCGCCTAACCAAGATGCAACGGCTTTGAAGCCTGAACCCAACGATTCTGCCAAGCCAGAACCTGAGCAAGCCCCTTTGGCGTCTCAAATTCCTCCCACTCAGCCTGAGTCAAGCAATGCTGGAAGCGGATCTGTTGACAATGCAATCCCTGTCAACGATAGCTACAATGCTAACAGCCACGTTTCTCAGGATCCTAGAGCTCAGTTCAACATTCCCGGGGCTCAGTTCCACCAACCGCCTCAGCAGGGAAACATTGACAACAATACTAATGACAATAGTAACAATGACCAATTCCAACAATTCTCTGGAAACAATAACAATGTCAACGTTAACAACGCTTCTCTTCAGCCGTTTCGCCAGCCCGATCCTTCTACTCTTCCTGGCCGCGCTACCAACACTGGCAATATCTACATTCCCCCTAAGGATGAAGGAAAAATGTTTGTTGGTGGCTTAAACTGGGAAACAACTGAAGAGTCGTTGAAAAACTATTTTTCCAAGTTTGGCGAAGTTGTTGATTGTACCGTTATGAGAGATAATGTCACTGGCAGATCCAGAGGTTTTGGTTTCTTGGATTTTGCTGAAGCAAAGAGTGTGAATCTTGTTTTGGCTGAAGAACACTTTCTTGATGGCAAAATTGTGAGTATAGCTTATAACATTCCATGTATCTTTAACACTTTTACTGACATTCAGCTAGATTGATCCCAAGCGTGCTATTCCTCGTGAAGAGCAAGACAAGACTGCCAAGATTTTTGTCGGTGGTGTTGGCTTGGATGTAACTGAAGAGGACTTCAATTCGTTTTTTGCTCAGTACGGTGTTGTTATTGATGCTCAATTGATGATTGACAAGGACACGGGCCGTCCTCGAGGCTTCGGCTTCATCACCTTCGATAGTGACCAAGCTGTCGAACGTATTGTCAATGAGCCCTATTTAATTTTGAAGGATAAGCAAATTGAGGTGAAGAGAGCCGAGCCTAGAGCAAAGGATGCCAGTGGAGATGATAACAGTAACCGATTTAGCAATAGAGGATTTGGTCATCAAAATAACTACAGCGGCTACAATCGCACTGGCAATAACAACATGAACAACATGAACCCTGTGATGATGGCACAGTACTATCAGAGATGGCAGGCATACATGACTCAAATGCAGCAGTATATGATGGCTCAGGGCAACAACAACCCTCAGATGCAACAACAGTTTCAGCAACAAATGCAGCAATTCCAACAGATGCAAATGCAACAGATGGGCAGTAACTGGCCAGGAGCAGGTGCCCCGACCGGTCCGGCGACTGACAATCGATTGCTACCTGCTGATGACGCGTCCGGTGACCAAGATGCTGCCAATGATGGTGAAAACAACGAAGTTATTGAAGACAATGCTGATCAGCAGAACAATGATCCCCGTCAAGGATTCTACAACAACTTTAACAATAATAACCCCCGCTACAACAATAACTATAACAATAACTACGGCGGGGGATACAACAATAACAACCGTGGTGGCTATAATAACAACAACTATCGAAACCGTGGCTATTATAACAACAACAATAATAACTTCAATTTCAATAATAACACCGGGTTCAATGATGGCAGTAAGCGTGGTAGTGGACAAGATGGCTCTGCGATCACTTTGGTCCAGGGCGAAGGCGAGAACAATGACGACGCCGATAATAACAACATCAACAACAACAATGAAGATGACAACCGGGATGGCGGCGACGATTACAACAATTCTAGGCGCCGTGACAGCGAGGGCTCTGAGGACCGTAAGTCTGACGATGGCGAGAGTTCTCGCTCTCGCAATGACTATGGCCGTTACCGCGACAGAGAGAGCCGTTCACACAAAGGCTCATTTGGTGACCGTCTCAAGGAGCGTGATAGAAAGCACCGCGACCGCGACTCCGGTTCTTCGTCTCGCAACCGTCGCAGTAGCCGCGAGAGAAGCCGTCATGGTTCTAGCAGATATCACCGCAGCAGCCGTCATCATGATGACAAACGCGACGATAAGTCCAGCGGTCGAAACCGATCTCAATCTCCACCTCTTAACGCGCCTACGGGCCCCAGATCTTTGGGATCCTCCTCTCGCTCCAGTAAGAGCTACAGCGGTAGACGCTACCATAAGTCCGGCGGCGGTAGCAACAACTGATGTAAATTTGATTTTTGATAGTATTACTTCTGGAACCACAATTAAAAAAAAAAGCGTTTTATTTATTGATTTTTATAACTGGTAAGCTCATCGTAGTCTGTAGATATTATACTGCTGCGTAAACATAGGCATGCCACATTCTCAGTCGATTTTGGCCCACAACCTGCTCGCCTAGCCAAAGCCCCATATCCTGATTCCCTTTTTTGTTCCGTGTAGTGCTTGGGTCTTCCATGTTTATGCGAAGTGTGTTCTTTTTGCCCTTTTTTTTCCTTTTTTTTCCCTTCTTCTTTCTTCACCAGGAAAAACTACTAGCACATACTGATTTGTTTGCTGAACTGCTCGCCACGTAGCTAGCAAAGCAGCTTCTCTTTTTTCTTTTTCTTTTGTCCAAGGACTGAATACATCTGCCACAGGACCCGTTTTATTCAATTGCCCTTGAACTGAAGCAATTTAACCATGTCGTTTTTCGAAACATTGCGAACTAAAGCGTCACAACTATCGCTTTTCGATAATGTGAACAACACCAAAGCCTCGACTGATTCAGCTATCAACAATCCGGCACCCACTGTCACAACTATCTACAATCGCAAGTTCTCGCAAGACGAATTGTTCAGAAAAAAGTTTAAGCTTCCGCCGTCCGAGTCACTCATGGATGAGTGCCAGGCTGAGATCTCCATCATTGCTGCTGAAACTTCAGGTCAGTACAGTGGCAGCAATGCGCTAAACTCAAAAAACCTCCCCGAAGACTCGGTGTTTTATCCTGGCAAAATTCAACTGTCTGAGTCTTTTTTGATCTTTGAGTCAACTGCTGATTCCGAATATAACGTTCCTGCTGGTCGCAATTGCAGTTTCACGCTCTCTCTGATATCTATATCCAAGGTTGAGCGTGTGCCGTCTAATTCGATGATCTATGCCTTGTCTATTACCCTTTATCATGGGCTCACTATTGTCATTCAGTTTATGGGCTTAAGGTCTAAGTGCGAGCGGTTTTGCGGTATTTTGAAGGACAATCTTAAGTCAAATCTACCGTTAATTAAAGCATCTAAGAGCTTTTTGTCTACCTTTCACTCGGAGTACTTGGTTTCGAGGCTGGCTAATGGTGGCACAGATGTAGAGGAGCCTCTTTCAGGTTTGGGAAGAGTCTTTGGCTACCCTGGCGACCCCAAAAAGCTGCGAGACAAGTCCAAACTGAGGCTATGGTATGAATACATTTTGGCACATGGCCGAAACGTTTCTATTGTTAAGCAGCCAGGATTTTACAAACTCATTCGGGTTGGTCTTCCTAATAGACTTAGAGGTGAAATTTGGGAGTTGACCAGTGGATCTGCGTTTAGGAGAATGCAAAATCAGAGGTTATATGTGTCATTATTAGAGGAGTACCAAGGCCGAACTTCACTGGCAATTGACGAGATTGAAAAAGATTTGAACAGATCATTACCTGAGTATGCAGCATATCAAGATCCCGAAGGCATTGAGCGTCTGCGACGAGTTCTGACGGTATATTCATGGAAAAACCCAGAGGTCGGCTACTGCCAGGCAATGAACATTGTTGCTGCTGCCCTGCTCATTTACATGTCCGAGGAACAGGCTTTTTGGTGTCTTTCACAGGTTTGCGATATTATGTTGCCTGGATACTATTCCAAAACTATGTACGGAACGCTGCTCGATCAGAAGGTTTTTGAGGCGCTGGTGCAAAAAACCATGCCGATCCTTTGGGATCATTTGGCTAAAAACGACGTTCAACTATCAGTAGTATCACTTCCTTGGTTCCTGTCACTATTTATCAACTCTATGCCGCTTGTGTTTGCATTTAGAATCATGGATGTGTTTTTTCTGGAAGGCCCCAAAACGTTGTTCCAGGTCGCCTTGGCTATCCTAAGGGTTAACGGTGAGGAACTTTTAGACGCAACTGACGACGGTGTGGTCATTCAAATCCTGAAGCAGTATTTTTCGACCCTAGACGACCCAGTGCATCCCAACTCCAGCAACCCTAAAATCCGAAAGGTGACTAAGTTTCAAGAGCTCATGATTGCAGCGTTCAGGGAATTTGCAGTCATTACAGACGAAATGATTGACAGTTACCGCCGTAAGTTTGAAAACCAAATTTTGGGCGACATTGAGATCTTTGCAAAACGTACGCAAATTCGAAACTTACCAAAAAATCGTAATTTGTCGAATGATAAACTCGGAATTATCTACGACCGGTTTTACGCAGCGATACAGGACACCCGACTTGGGCTTGGTGCCACTCGAACTGACATGACACTAGACGCATTCAGCATTTTTATGGCCGGCATTGTAGACTGGATGGATCCGCAGTTTGTGGCAGGCACATCGATCACCCGTTTTTCGTCATTGGCGGAAAAGCTGACGGCGATTAAGCGTGCAGAGCCGCATGATTTTGTATACCGACTGTTTAATCGCTGGGACAGCCAGATGGTGGGCACTTTGACTTTACAAGACGTGGTTCAGGGACTTGATTCTTTGGTGCAGCCAGATCTTATGTCTGCCATGTCATACTTTTACGATCTCTACGACGAGGCTGGTCTTAACAAAGTCGACCGCGAAGGTATCCTAAAAATGTCTGAGGGTCTTCTTTTCCTTACTCGCCCGTTCCGCGAAGGTGAGTCGCCCATTCTTGATGCACAGTCGCAGCGTATCCGCGCAAAGAACCAGCAGGAAATTTTAAAGGCACGAGCACACAACGATGAGATTCTAGCGAACCGTGCTGCAGCTGAGGGTGCTGAGGGCGGCGTCGGCCAACACGATTTAATTGATGTCGACCGGAGTGATTTCATGCCTGTGCCGCACGAGGTTTCGGTTGAGACTCTGCAGCATGAACAGAGTGTACGGTATCTTTCTGCAGTCTCGAGCTTCATCAATCGCGCGTTTGAGTACGCAACGCCCGACGAGGATGATTCTGGCTCTGGTGAGGGGAGCGGTAACGCAAGCGTAAGCGAAGAGGTCTCAGAGGACAACAAGGATGCTTTCAACAAGGCATTAGATCCCGCGAGGCCCGTCTACATCAATCTGGCCACATTCAGGATGGTTGTGCTTGCAGACGAAACGCTCGAGACGCTTTTTTCGTGCACGCTCGGTGGCACGGTGCATCTCACACCTGAGGGCACGGGTCTTTTCGATGATGGTCGCAACAATGGGGGTCTCGCCAACAAGCTCTCTTTTGGCCGGCTGTTATTTAACAACCGTGCGGCTGCAGGCACCCTGCGTTCCGTCTTTGATAACATTGTGTCCGACGTCCGGCGGCGTGTTGACGACGTGGGTGTCAACAGCGCCAATGGCGGTGAGGCTAAGGGAGGTGCTGATAACGCCCAGAGAGACGCAAAGAAGCAGCACCACGATAATGACGACACAAAGGAGCTTGGTAAGGTTAACCAGACTGACCGCGATTTGTTGGAAGATTTGTAACCGCACTCAACATGTTTGGTTAGGTTTTTTTTTTTTACATTCCCTTTTTTTTTTTTTTTTCCTATTATATCATACACATTTATTATCATCATGAAAAAACGTCCGCTTGTATATATCGTCTTCCATTATACATACAAAAGAAAACCAGAAATAATTTAATATTTTTAGCTAGAGATGCACCTAAAAAGGAACGTTGGATCAAAATATTATTAGGTTATGCAAAAAAAAAAAAAAAAAAAAAAAAAAAAAAAAAAAAAAAAAAAAAAAAAAAA
>JAKUCA010000513.1:0-13302 GCA_030567025.1 Geotrichum europaeum | reverse complement strand
ATCTTGTATCAACAAGATACAAGATAAGTTATTATTTGCTCTGGTACACCTTTATCTGAAGATGGTGGCACTTCTGAAACTTTAACAGTTTACAGGATCCTAATGATGCATGCACAAATGACTCTCAGGATGCAACTAAGCAAAATCCTCGGGATTTTGGCTCTTCTACTCGTACATCTGGTATTGATAATGCTCCTTGTGTTAATGATACCGTATCTGTTAAAACAAATAAACATATCACCGCTATCCTTCCTAATGGGGACAATTCCGGCATGGAGCATCCTTCAAATATTCATCCGAACGGCGCACAGGTCCCTGGTACACTTCCGGTAATTAAAGTGAACAGTAGGTATTATTATGCCATACAAATAGTGTACCAGTGCTAATAACCAACAGATTGGCATCTGCCTGTTAAGATGATTTCAGTTATGAGGGAAAGCTCGACTAAGCCAGTATGTGTTACCTACTTTATTTTCATGGCTTGTCTAACGGGATAATTAAATATACGAAAGTATTAATTCAATTAGAAGAAATTCAGAGTGGAAATTGCCAACCGGATATGGTGACCGGCTTGGGGCTAAAAAAAATAGCAGTGCCAAATTGAGTTGTTGTCCTGTACTTGGGTGTTCCAGTCAATTTGCCAGCCGCAAGCAGATCGCTTGTCATTTGCTAACTGTGGACCATTGCTATTTGCCAAATCCCTCAGGTGTCAAATTTTTAAACAACAAGTGTACGGCTTTGTATGATTGCAAACACCAAGCAGTTGTATACCTAACAGCACGTAATGTGTTTATTCAAAAAACTTAAACACATCATAAGGCCATTTGTCGTGCCTGCGCACACAACGACCCAGTAGAAATGCTTGCAGTCGACCTTGTGCCAGGTGAGATGATCCAAGGACTCCGGACCTTCCTTGTATCAGGTACTTTTTATCAAATTGATAATAATCATAAATGGACCATTATTCCCAAAACCCCGAAAATAATCAAGATTAATCAAGAATGAAATTTCGTTGATGATTCCCAATTTAATGTCAAGAGTTTTATGGAAAAATATCCTAGCTTTGATTTGCTCAATAAAGAAACTTTAGTCGCAGTTTTATCTTCTACCTGCTCTGATATGGAACAAGCAGTTTATGACTCTAGTATAGTCTATTTTTTTTATGGAATTTTAAAGTTAAATACCACCAATGCTCAGCAACTACGAATTTACCTGAAAAGCCGATGGCGTCAAGGCTATCGTATGTTTCAGCCGAGACATAGCGGTACGGCCTTTGAATATGTTACTTTCTTTGCAAAAATGATTGTTGTTCTTTATCGGAATAGCTTTCCGATGCCTAGCGGCCACTTCCTTTCTTGTATTAACAGTGAATATTTGTTTACCATTAAAGACAAATTTTTTTTTCGAAATGATCATTCTACAATCAAAAATGCTAGCCATGTACAATGCCTAGCTTAGTGATCCCAACCAAAAATGGGATAAATTCCCCCATGAAATTAATGAAAATATCGAATAGCTAGACGTGGATGCTCTAAGATCTCAAATTCAAACAGGAAATTACAATACACTATTTAGCCTCAAGTATATTTGCAAATGGTGGTGTCTCGAAGATTTAAACAAACAAGAAGAGCACACGCCTCTCTACTTTCAAGCTGTCAAGGAATTATGTAACAAAATCAAGCGAGCGACTCTAGTGTTGCAAGAATAGCAAAGCTAGGCAGTGGCCTGTTGTTTGGTCTACATCTTGTTGTGTGGAACGAACTTGTCATTCGCCAGGGAGATAATTCTTAATAATGTGCTTGGAGTCTTTGTTTCAAGGGCTTGGGTAACAGCTCACATATTTAGAATCTCTACTCGCTGCTAAATAATCTTTATGAAACCAAAAACAGTAATGAAAGTTCTGCATGCCGCGTTGTTCTGGATAATCGATTAGATCGAATTCACTTTAATAATGATACATTAATGTTTCAGTCATTGCAAGATGGTATTTCCTGGTGGTGTGAAAGACTTGTTTCTGACTACCGGTACTTGATAATGGGCATGAACGTTGACATTCAAAGATCTGATGAACTTGGTAACACAGCCCCAGGATATTCTTTTGCTGAAGACAATGGCTTCTTAAAAAAGGTTTTGGCAACACCCAGCGGATCTTACGCCAAAATAATTGAACAGCTTTATCTACATCTCAATGATGAGACTCCTAGTCCCTCTAGTAAACTTGTACTCAGTGCCTATGTGGGTAAAGCCGAAAGCTTTTTGATCTTGCTTATAACACTAATTCAAATGAGTACTCTTGGTGCATGCATGGCCACAGAGCTTCGAAATTTAACTTTTAGAAACAAGCATTAAGTAATGAGGACAGTTTGCTTTAATGTTGATATGGCGTTTTTTGTGCGCAATGCCATCAAGTACGATAACTCGCTGAAACTGAAGCAGTACCTTCCAAAAAGTCTTTGTGATCTTTTAAAAGGCTACCTTGTTTTTATCAGATCTCTGGTTGGAGATGTATATGCCAAGTTGGGCTGCACTTACAGTCCTGATTTTTGTTATTACTCAATGCACAACTATACTTCCAAGTTTATGAAAAAAAGAATTCGAGAATTGCATAGAACCTTGACACAACGGTACTTTGGTGTGACTATTGGGTATGGGACATGGCGCCAAGTAATGGAAATAATGAATAATATTTTTTTACAAAACCAAAAGCCCTAACTGTTGAGCTTCTTCCAATATGCTTCGTGATATCTCGGCCTCACATAGTGCGTAGCGAAAGAATTCCGGACCGGGATCGATGCGGAGAAATGGCATCGCGCCTTTGGTAGACGGTATCAACCGAGCCTTGGCCCGTGCTTTGCATTGCTGGTTGGGATATAAAAACTTGGAACCAATCATGGAAACTGCAAAATATGTGCCTAAAAGAATTGAAGAGATTGAACTGAAAGAGCCTGACCACACTATTGAAGCCATCCAGAAAAAGGTACCTGGCTTTGTTTGGAAATCACTTGGACAAAAAAACGCTATTATGGCTTGTTTAGCTCGCCAAGAATCATTTGCGTGAATTCTCTCAACTGATGGCAGCAAATCATTGATTTTTGTAATTCCTACACTGTTTGAGCCAGATCTTCATACCGTAATCATCACATCAACCATAGCCTCAAGGAATAGCATTATTTGCGCACTTTCCCAGTTTAGCATTCCTGTCAGTACCAAAAATGTGGCAGTGGATATCAATACATGTGTGCACGTTGTGACCCAAGATATGAATCTTTTCAACATAGTGACTTTGTGGTACAAGGCTAGAAGGCTGGCGCGAATAGTTATTGATGAAGTTCAAGAGCTAAAAACTAATTGGCAGGACCCAAAAATTATTTCAGTTCTTAACTTCAACTGCCAAAAGGTGTTCCTAAGTGCGATTTTGCCGATAGAGAAGCTTTTTGTTCTGAAAAAAAAATTATGGTGCCATTTGAGTAATCAGAGTGCCAACTTTTCGTCCTAACATTGAATACAATGTCATCCATTGCCAAAATAAACACCACATGATAATTGCCCTAAGTGACGAGATGAAATCATTCAAGTCTGCCATGGAGAAAGAGGATATTCCTAATGACAAATCAATCCGTGCAATCATCTATGTTGAAAATCAAACGCATATTCCTGAAGTTCAAAGGTGTATCTCTGAAGTTATTAAATGCAGCCATTATTTTCAAAGAGCAAGTTATTGTCAGGCGATTCGGGAACGCTTTTTTGATGGTGAAATCCAATGCATTATTGCCCCCACAAATTTTAATATCGGCATTGACTATCCAAATGTGACGCTTGTGATTCACTGGAACGGTTTTACTAGCATCAATGATTTTGAAAAATGCTCAGGTCTAGAGAGACAAAATAGACAAGATGCTCGATCTATTATAATTACTGATTCTATATAAAGAATGATTTTTGATAGCATGAGCGAAGACGAAAGACTGGCTATTCAATACACTATGAAAATCTCCTTGTGTGTGTGAGTGTCTTCGGGCTAGCCGATCTGAGTATTTTGATAGAAGGACAAAAGTGTGTCGGACTGCTCAAGCTAAAACATGCAGTGTGTGCAAATTTGTGACCCCCATAATTGAATTTCAAAAATTGCTTTTTGAAGAACCCAGACCTATGAGATTACAGCAAAACGACTCTGAGCCCTTAGCAGGTTGCAAGTAAAAGAAAGACAGTATTGACCACATTATTGCCTTCCAACGAAAAATTGAACTAGTTGTGATACTAAAGAAAAATGAATAAATAAAAAAAAATTTAATTTGAAAGCACTGATGTGGTGAATATAAGTTTAGAATTTACTTGACAGGGTGAATGAGGTGGTGAACTGATTTTTTTCTATTGGTCTGCTCCACAGCAATACATAATTGAAGCATTAAAATGAGTTTAAAATGTTTTTCTTTTCAAGGGAAAATTTTTTAAAAGTAATTACATAGTTATTTCATAAAATAGGAATTTTCAGTCTACAGAGTGCAATGGTTTGAGAAAAAGTTTCCCGGAACTTGATCTTCAGATTCTTCTTAATACCAAAAGGGGGTGTGCTGCGCGTTAATCACTGGTGTTGACCTACCACATGTTATATATTTTAGATTTTTATTAACACGTGGAATTATTCATGGAGAATTTGGTGCTATCGAGTGTTGAAACACCTCACACACGCTGAGAGTGTTGCTCTATCAGCTTCGTTAAAATAAGTGCTAGAGCTATATATATATATTAGAACTTTTTGGGGGGGTTTTTTTTTTGATGTTAGTTGTTAAATATCATCTATCGTGAGCCTAAGAAGCCTTATACAGAGACAAGCCAACAGTGACCGCCCCGCAGAAACTGATATTAAGCGGCTATTTACAAAAGCCAAGCAGATAGAAAGCATAGACGACAATATCTATTGGAGCAAGCGACCACCTTAAAAGCGGTCCCTGTATAATTTCATATACTGAGAACGCTTACGCCACGACACAAAAGCTGAAAAGTGCAGTGTGGACTATGTAGGACTTGAATGGCAAAAAATGCTATGAAAAAATGGGAGAACTTGTACAATACTATTCTTTCGCTTAGAGAAAGCTGTATAATATGGAGTATCCTGATCCACTGAAAGCTTTCACGAAGACCGCATCTCGCTATACTCTAATTAAGCTGTTTAAGCTCTGTACAGGTCATGGCGCTTTTGGAAGTTATTTCAAAAAGAGGTTCATTGCCGAGAGAAGTCATTACTGTGAATGTGGCCAACTTGAAACAGTTGAACATATTTCAAGAGATTGTTCTCTATATTTTACGGAGCGCAACTGCTTGAGAAAAGTTTCCCCGGACCTTGATCTCCAAGTTCTTCTTGATACCAAGAAGGGTTTTGGTGCGGTGGTCAAGTTCTTAGACCCCTTGCCGCAGTTTCTTTGCTGATGGTTCGCTTGATTAGAGCAGCTTGTTCAAGTTATGACGAGGCACGGTACTCATGAAGGACTTCAATGGATTGCGGTACTTTCCTTCATACAGCTCCCTTTGAGTGGTGGAGTAGTATTGGCGGAGTTCACCTTGTGTTTCGTAGTCTAATTACCATTCGCCGCGTGAAGCCACATGCAAAGTGCTCTTTAGCTTTTGCATAGCTTCGTAAGATTTCTTATCGCGATCATACTTTGGTTGCTTCCATGGTGGACGCTTTCTCCAATACTTGGCATCATCAATACCTTCCATTTGCTTGACTCTAGCAAACAGCCTTTAAAGGTCACCCTCTGCTGACTTGTTGCGATTTGCGAGTTTCCACACAGGGTTTCTCGAACTCACAGTTAGGATGGTTCGGACGGCAAATCGGTCGCGGATTTCTTTCATTCGTATGTTCACCGGCAGGATTTCAGCATCATGCTGCATTGCTTTAACTGGCGCAGACCTAAATGCTCCTAAAATCTTGCGTAAAGCAGTGTTTTGAACTTTCTGAATTTCATCCTTCCGTCCGTCTGTAACTACAACTAGAATTTAAAAAAGACAAAAAGTTTCCTCATGGTCTCGCGAGGTACCCTTGGTATAAACGCCTTTTATGTGATCTTAATCTAAAACTAGTAGAGATTTTCGACCAAGAAGCCTAGCAGCCTTTGGAAAAAAAATAATATGAACCAAAAAATATTTAAAAGTCTCCGCTAGACCAGGGTCCAGTTTATAACCGGTACTTGAAACATACCTATTATCCCAGTGAAAATGTTTGCAATGTAAAATAAGTTGGTGTGCCTGACTTACTGACGAGCTGACACGTTTGCATAGCTTGTTTTTTTTACATTTATGTAATTAAAATTTTCTTGACATTCTACATAGGCAACTGGTAACCCCGGACATTCGGACCGATTAGAAGCTTTGGCTGACTATCAAGACCAGTCAGAATCATAATTACCTTACAGCTAGATTCTGAGAGCATTTATCTTCCCTTTTTGGTATCGATTATTCTAGCTTTAACAGCCAAGCAAGTAATTTTGATGAAAACGCGATCTCTTTTTTGACTGTTCAACTAACGAGATGAAGGGAAGAATTAATACTTTATAATTGGAGTTTTGTAATATTAGGAATAGCAATCTTTATTGCTACGGATCCTAGCCATTGTATTAGCAAACTCTCTACTTTCAAACTGAACGCCAAAAAAAGTCATTATAATTATAAAATATGGACAAATCTGGCCTTGAAACTGGAAACTAATCAATACATTATTGTAAGCCTGAGAAATGAGCTGCTTTGTCAGGCCCAGTCTTCCGAAATTTTTGCTATCTTAAAGACTCAAAAAAAAAAAGGGTTACCCATCCTTAAGTTTTAAAGCTCATCGCGGCAATTTGCCTGATTGGTTTAAACGCCTGGGGGTATTATTGATATCTAAGGGAGGTGTTTTATTTTATTTTATATTTTTTATATTTATGTTTTTTAGGACCTGGTAATTACCCCAGATTTGAGTGATTTTTCATGATGCCATTTTTTCCTTTTTTTTTTTTTTTGTTGTTAAAAACCTTAAGCGTCGAGGTGGCTGCGCCTTTAAGGTTTTACTGGCAGCACAAGAATTATCATGTGATTGGCATGACGTAAAGTTTTGATTTTCTCGAGGAAACTGAGCAGCATCAACGTGGGTTTTGAACATGAGCTTTTAACCGTCATTGTTTCTAATTATCTCAAAAAAAAATTTCAAAATCAGTAGTATTGCACTATTGACTCAAAGGGGATTACGATTTGTGGACAAGTTGTCTTTTCTTTTTTGGCAGTGCGCTTGCTATTTTCAAGTCTGGGGTTTGACTTATGGCCGGATAAAAATTGACCAGTCAGATGCCCCGGATTTGCACCAAGGGCCAGGTGCAGCCATCGATAAATAAGCAAAAGGCAACTTTGCGGAAAAAAACAAAAAAGAATAGCTGATATTACATTTCTTTATCATCAGAAACGCTTTTGGTTTAGAATGTTTCTGACTTTTAGGGAAGGCGGAGTTTATTGCTATTGCTCTTTTGTCAGCTAGCAGGACTTGTAGTGGCTTCTGGAAGGTCTTGGATGATAGTCGACTGCTTGATATGCATTGTGTTTTTGGGTTTTCTCAAACTCTCACTATTTATCAGCAGTTGGCCCATCAATGAATAGCATTTTGAACATTAAAACTATTTAGCAAAACAGTATAAAGAAAATAAACAGGGGGTACAGCAGTATGGAATATAGCTGTATTGGATGCCAACACTCTATGCTGAACCTTTATCACTAAACCATGCTGTGGTAATGTTTTACACAAACTAAAGCTTTGCTGGCTCTTCTTCTTGCTTCCCCCCATCATCTGATTCTTTAAGTCGTTTTCAAGACTATTGGGGCCAATCATCTCCGCTGCTATTTCCATTTCTCTGTAGTTGTTTTGAATCTCAGATATCAAACTAGAAAAACACTCAGCTGAAGCTAATAAAAATGGGTTTGTAGTACAATCTCTTTAAAACCGGCTGTCTTGATGGCCTTTGACTCTTCAAGATACAAAAAAAAAAAAAAAATAGAATTCTTCCCATTAGGGCTTTGCTTTGCTCAGCTTATTATATATTTTTTTTTCTCTAGCTGTTCTTGGCTGGCCAGAAACCTCCATCAGTACGAGCAAGGTGAGATGGTATTTTATATATTAATGTTGTAGTAAGCTTATTATTTTCATATTCCGGGGTTAAGAGAATGCCATCAGTTTCCTCCAGATGGTGGCGTATTGAATAGCTCCTGATGATTTTAGCTGACAGTGTTTATGAATCAAAATCAGGAATAGCCATTATTGCTATCTGTCACCTCTTGCTAGACGGATGCTCAGTAGGCTAGCAGCAGCAGTAGCAGCAAGAGCCAACTGATCGACCCCTCTTCTCCTATTACCCGTTGGTCAGACGGTTTAAATGACCTCTACGGTTAGTTTTAAACTGCTGCAATAGATTTACTCTTGTTACAATTTTAGAAAAGTCTTTAAGCTGGATGTAAGAAAAGAGTCTCCTCTTGAGCTTGCTTTGCTAGAGTAAATGATATTGCCTACTTTTGTCATGATGGAATCAGTCTTTGCCGTGTGCAAAAAAAGCTGTTTACAAAAGCCGCCCTTCTCACTTCCCCCTTCTTAAATTATCTCCTTTTGAGACCTTTCTTGACCACCAGTGCTTCCGGGATTTATGCTTCCATTCGTGCTTTTTTTTTTTTAAAAATAAAAAAATTTAAAAATCAATTTTCAATTCCTTTTTTTCTCGTCTTTTTATTTTTTTTGCTTTTGGGCCTTCCCGGTCATCCGTGGAAGTCCAAACGAGACTAAAGAGCATGGTTTTGGTTATGTCAGCAAGTTTAATAAAAATACGTAATGATTTAGTAATTTTAATTGGATTTATGACTAATTACAAACCTAATTCTTGCCGCTGCCGTCAAAGGTTTTTTTATTTTTGAGTTTTTAACATGAGGATTATTACAAGTATGTTTAATATTGTTTATTATTTAATATTAATATTATTATTATTATTATTATTATTATTATTATTATCATGTTTTTTTCCAACTTCGACGAAATGGAAAAATCCTCTGGTCCGAATTCCTTGGGCCCGATCAGTAGATAACCTACCCCAGATTTAATTATCATTACTATTATTTTTTTTTTATATATAAAACTTGCAATTTCCACCCTTTTTTTTCTTTTTTTTTATTGTTCTTTCCAAATCTTTTATTCTTTACTCAATTCCCTCATTAGATCTACTCTCATAAGCATTCACCATGACTGGAATCACCTTTGCCCAGCAGGACCAGCTCCAAAAGCTACCCATCCCATCTCTCGACGACACTGTCAAGAAATACCTTGCGGTTCTTAAGCCCCTCCAAAGCCCCAGAGAACACCAAAACACAGAAGAGGCCGTCAAGAACTTTCTTGAAACTTCGGGCCCTCTTTTGCAAGAGGAGCTAATAAAATACGCTTCCACCAGATCTAGTTTCATTGAGCAGTTCTGGTACGACTCATACCTCAACTACGATTCGCCTGTGGTTCTCAACTTGAACCCCTTCTTCCTGCTTGAGGATGACTCGACGCCTTACTCCACCACCCAAGTCCAGCGCGCCGCCACTCTCACTACCTCGTCGCTCCGCTTTATCCGGGCGCTGAGACGCGAAGAGCTGCCTCCTGATGCTATCCGCGGCAAGAACCTCTGTATGTACCAGTACTCTCGTCTCTTTGGTAGCTCTCGTATCCCTACCAGCTCTGGCTGTGTCATGCAATCAGACACCACCTCTAGACATATTGTTGTTGCTTGCCACTCCCAATTTTATTGGTTCGATGTGCTCGACGATAACAACGACCTTATTATGACTGAGCCCGATATGGCCGTCAACTTCCAGTCTATTATTGACGATGCCCGCCAGACTCCCATCACCGAGGCCGCCAAGGGTGCCGTTGGCGTCATGACCACGGAGAACAGACGCATCTGGGCTAGCATTCGCGACAGCATGACTCGGGATGAGGACACCACCAACAATGATTGCATCAAAATTATTGACTCAGCCTTGTTTGTTGTCTGCCTTGATCACGCTGCCCCCGAAAGTCTCTCCGATCTCGCCCGAAACATGCTGTGTGGTCTCTCTGTCATTGAAAAGGGTGTCCAGGTTGGTACCTGCACCAACCGTTGGTACGACAAGCTCCAGATCATTGTTACTGAGAATGCCAAGGCCGGTATCAACTTTGAGCACACTGGTGTCGATGGTCACACTGTTTTGAGATATGTGTCGGATATCTACACCGACACGATTCTGCGGTTTGCTAAAAGTATCAATGGTCAGTCCCCCTCCCTGTGGGCGTCTACTTCCCCCGACCCCTCCAAGCGTGACCCCAACTCGTTTGGTGATGTCACCACCACTCCTCACAAGCTCGAGTGGTCAATGGTGCCTGAGCTCACTTTACCCTTGAGATTTGCTGAAACTGGTTTGGCTGACCTCATTGAGCAGAATGACTTTCAGGCCCTTGAGTTTCAACACTACGGTATGAAGGAGATCAAAAACATGGGCTTTTCCCCCGACGCTTTTGTTCAGATGGCGTTCCAGGCTGCCTACTACGCTCTTTACGGTAAGGTCGAGTGCACATATGAGCCGGCTATGACCAAGCGCTTTCTACACGGTCGTACTGAAGCCATTCGCACGGTGTCTGATGCGTCGGCTGCTTTTGTGCGCAAGTTCTGCGAGGACGCACCCGCGGCCCAAAAGATTGAATTTCTGCGCAAGGCGTGTGATCAGCATACTGTCACTACACGCAACTGTTCTGCTGGTCTTGGCCAAGACCGTCATCTCTACGGTTTGTTTTGCATTTGGAAGCGCTACCTCGACGAGGAGGACAATGAGAACACGAGCCAGACCTCATCCAACAGCGACACCATTGGCAACGGCCAGGCCAATAGCTCCAAGCTTTTTACCAAGGAGATCCCGTCGATCTTTGCTGACCCCGGTTGGGACAAGCTCAACAACACCATCATGTCGACCAGTAACTGTGGTAACCCTGCGCTGAAGCTCTTTGGCTTTGGCCCCACGTCGCCCGAGGGTTACGGTCTTGGATACATTATCAAGGAAGACACAATTACCATATGTGCCTCATCCAAGCATAGACAGACTCAGAGACTGCTTGACACGCTCAACTCTTACTTTATGGAGATCCGCTCGCTGTGGCGCCAGTCTACGGTGAAGAAGGCGGCACCCGTGTATGGCACGCGCGCAAGATCCCACGAGCGCCTGCCCAAGCTGGTAGCGCCGGCGCCGGTCCACCCGCATCCCGTTATTGGCCGCACCGTGGGCGCCTCGCACACGCCGCGCACGCTGGCGCACACTGCCGATGAGGAAATTAGTTACCTTTTGGGTGGCTATGGCTACTTTGATATTAGCGATTACCAAGAAGTCCGCACCCGCGCCGCCTCGCCAGAGCCCCCCTTCAACGTCAATGCTAGCCGCCGTGAAATTGGTCGTAAACTTAGACTTGCTGAGTACTAGTAGCTGCGATTTCTTTTGACACCCAATGTAGTTTATTTTTTTTTGTTTGTTTGTTTATTTCATGTATTTAGTTGAAAATATTATTGTTTTTGTAAGATTTTTTTTTTTTTGTTTCCAGTAGACATTCATAAGACAATGGCATAGATCGCCCATAATGAGAATAAGCTAAACAGCTATGACCCCCCGTCGCAATGATGATGCGGAGACAGCCAGTGCGGCTGGCACAACAGGAAGTTTAAACGAGCAGTCTTCTCCTCACAGTAAAAAGTTGTTTATTGCCAATGTTTTCTTAAACTGCAAACACCTTACTAACCTTTTCATGCTAGCATTAATTTACTTTCGCTAATAGTATATCTATAAATATATATATACAGGCGCATCCTCATCATGCTTTATTTTTTTTTTTATTTCCTTTTACCAACTTTTATCAGTCTCTTTTGCTTGGTAGGATTGCAACTTTTGCTTCCCTTTTATTTCTTACCTATACGTCTGATCTCTACACGTAAACTTATTCATGTCAACTCTCTCTGTTCCAAAGTTTATCTACCGGCCGCAGCAGCAGCAGCGCGACTCCAACAACTTTGATAACGCCGACACCTTCTCCACCAGCGGCAGTCGCCCTACTAGTCCCTTTGACAGCAGCAACAGCAACAGTCTATTGATGAAATCAACGCTGGCTGGCGTCTTTGGCTCGCAGGCGTCACTATCCGATCTTGCTGGCGATACGGACTCATACCACTACACGTACAAGGCACACAGCCCACCAAGGTCGGCGCCGCGCCGCCACCGCATCATTGATAATGACAAGGAGTTTCTTAATGACATTAATCGCTCACTCACAACGCCTCGCATTGTTGTCGCCGCAGCTAGTCACCATACCCCCACATCATCGCAAACATCACCAGCGCCGGAAATGACAGCAGCGGCAGCTACCAGCGGACCCGCGTCAGTAAAAAGACCTAGTCGCCGGCGGCGGGGGCAGCAGCTCATCCACGCGTGGGCGCAACTTCAGCTTTTTGGGTTTGGTGTTGTTTATGGTGAGCTTGCCAACCGGTTTTTTGCCCAGACCTGTTATCCTAGTGCTGTTGCTAGTGCAGCCACATCCCCGCAACAGCAGACGCAAATGCTAGTGTGGTGGGGTTGGGGCATTGTTTGCCTCATTGTCGGCACCCTCATGCCCTACCTTGATCGCACGCGGCCCGCGTGGCTCGAGCAGGGGTTTTTCCTGCCCAGCAAGGCGTTTTTTTATTCTTCCTTTGCGCATACCAGCACCACCAGAAGTACTAGAAATAAGAATAGCAGTAGTAGTAATGGCAAGAAGAGCATTATCAGCCAATGTGACTGGAATAGTGCCATTCGCACTTTTGCTGCTTTTCTGGGGCTGGGTCTCGGCGTTCGCAAGTTGCCGGTTGGCTCGCTGGCGCAAGTTGCCTGGCTTTGGGCGCTGGTGTCGCCAGTGTTGTGGTTCTTGCTGGACGGCACCTGGACGGGCCTTGTTGCCGGGCTTGTCGCTGCTGCTGCCGGTGGCGTTGTCACCAGCGTGAAGACCACCTCGCCTGCTACTGCTGCGGATGGCAATGGTGCTGTGCTACCTATTGCCCTTTGCCTCTACTTTTGTTGCGCTTTATGTTTTGGCAATATTGGTCGCCGATTGATGAAATGAGCCCCCTCATGACCAAGAACTTGATTTGGCATTTTCATTTATATTTATTTTTTTTTTATTTCTTTGTTACTTTTTGTTAAGCCAGTACGTTTGATTTTTTTTTTTTTTTTTTTTTTTTTTTTTTTTTTTTTTTTTTTTTTTTTTTTTTT
>JAKUCA010000512.1:0-13305 GCA_030567025.1 Geotrichum europaeum | reverse complement strand
AATGAGTTGGGACTTGATTGAAACTTGAGTATTTGATTTGTATTTGTTTATGTAAGACTAATAAATATCCAATGGAAAAAAAAAACACAACTGCTTGTGAAGATGTTTTTTTTTTCAGACTTTAATCTCGAGCTTCTTTCTTAATAAAGCCGAAAAAGGCTTGACGCGGTGATCAAGTTCTTGAAATCTTTATTACAACTTTTTTTTTTGTTGTTGTTGTTGTTGATAGTTTCCTGGATTAGAGCATGTAGGTAGAGGTTTTGTTTTTGCATGTCATTCTTTGGTATTGGTTTTTCCAGGTATTACAGATCTCTGATTTCCTTTAGCATATCGAATTATTCATGGAGCAATTGCTGCCCGATTTATATCTTCCTTTTAACACGCTCTGAGTGCGTTATTTTGATAGCTTTGAGTGTTGAAACAATGCACCTTCTTTTTATATCCTTTTTTTTTTTTTTTGTTACTCCTCTTTTGTCAAGAAAATTTCTAAATATTAATACAATGACCAGAGGTTATTCATTTATCTAAAAATACTTTCCAACGCCAAACTAATTTATTTCTACAAGCCAAAATCAGTTTGTTTTTTTTCTGCTGTGACAAAACCTGTAAGGCGCAGATTACATCCCGTTCATTCTAGATGGTCAAACAAACACAGTTGTCATCCAAGACTTTCCTTTTTTTTTTTTTAGCATTTTCTACAATTAATATAGGTATGGAATGAAAAACAAAATAGTTGCTGGTAAGCAGCCCGATAAGTGGCATTTTGGAGTTTAATCAGTCTCATCTGCTGCTCTGGAATGTTAAAAAAATAATATATATATAAATGTGAGTAGCCCTCATACTTGTACTTTTTTTTTTGAACGTTTGACCCTTCAGTCCACCTTGAAATTGCAAAATATCACAGCCTTCGGAAGAAAAAAAATAAAAAAAGAATAGCGAAATGATTGAGAAGTAAGCGACAAAAAGAAAAAAAAAAAGATTAATTGAAACAGATTTGCAATCAAAGGATTGATTAATTGAAAAATCGAAATTATTTCTTTAAGGGGAAAAGAATCTAGTGGGTAGATTATGGATTTTGGCTTTTTTTCCGCTGGCTTGGTTATTTGCAAAATTAGGAAATCTGCGGGAAAAATACTCAAATAAAATATATATAAAAAAAAAATTAAAAAAAAAAGCTGACTTGCTTACTCGCTCATAATAATTTCAGACTTTTTTCAATGAGAAAAGCGGTAACGGCTGCATGCCTGCTATTAAGTAATCTACTCCATTAATTGTCGTCTTTCTTTTTAAGCACGAGGGTCTAATACACAACTGTCGGGCCGTTTCTTTTTTTTTTTTTGTCGCCTACGCTGGAAACGTCTAAGCCCAATATGGATTGGGTTTCCCATCTCTTTTTTTTTTTTTTTTTTTGGATGCTCAGGGCCCTGCTTTACAATACCTTTGAAGATTTGGCCCTGAGATAAGCGATTTTTTTCTTGTTTTAAATGAGTAATCTTTCTGCCAGTATCATCCACAGTTTAAAAAAAAAAAACAATTGTGAAAAGAAATAAATTTTCATAAATACCAGGCTCCAAAGGGGCAAATTACTGCCAACCATATAGCTACGAGTTTTTATCTAGACCTAATAACCAAACAGGTAAATGTGTATACCACCAATGAGACGTGCACTTTCCAATCTTACAAGTTTGCTTAAAAAAAATTAAAAGTTTTATTCTAAAATTGATTCTTTTTTTTTTCCTAGCTGGATCTGCACAAGCGATTGGAAACTGCTCTATAAGGAGTACACTGATCCGTTTGTGATTAAAGATCAGCATTTATTCCAACGCCAAATAAGTATAATAAATGATAAATAAAAACGTCTCATCGCGAAATGGTGTAAAGTTTGTTTTTGGTACCCCGTCAATTGCCCACAAACCTTATTTCGGCCACCAAAATTCACACTGCAATGAAATTCAAAATACTAAAAATCATAAAAAAAAACGACAAATATTAAAAAGTGAATATGAAAATGATGATGACTGTAAAAAGAAAAAACCCAATCGGCGCTGACGTGCTTCAATATCATCCATTTAAGTCTGCGCGCGCTCACACACGGCACGCCTCTGCGATATTACAAATCCGTAACTACGCGCAAGTTCTTGACAAGTCGCAAACTCGTGTGTGATCAATCCATTGGCCCAGAATCGTCAACACCCTCAATACCATCTTTTTGCATCCCCCTTTTTTTTTTAAAAAAAAAAAAAGAAAGAAAAAAACTTTCCTAATTAGAAAAGAAGCAATTCCCAAAAAAAAAAGAATGGTAATAAGAAACGTTACCGGGTTTTCACGCAGACTTGATTTGTAAAACTATATTACCTAAATAGGTTTTTTTTTTTTTGAATAGAATATAGTAAAATCTATACAAAATGCCGCGTGGTTTTAGTAGTTCGATATTGGCCTATTGACCCAGTGCTTGCGTACGCGATTTGAGCACGAGGGCATAACATCAGCATCTGGCTGGCGGCGAAAACCTGGGCCAGAAATCCGATTCCGGGGGGAAGCACGTGCGCCTGCCAGCTCAGTCAGAAATTAATGAGGGTAATGGGGAAATAGAATAATAATTAGTACAAAATTCTGGTTACTCGTTTATTTTTAAAAAAAAAAAAAACGTTAGTTAGAGGTGATTTTCTTCTTTTATTACAGGTTTTTGTTTTAAGAATTCGGGCTGCTGAAATCATTGGCTTGAGTTTTCTGGGTTGTTCAGAGGAAGAAACGGGTGAAGCAAGGTCTCACTGCTGAGTCTGAGCCCACGTTTTCTCTTCTTGCCTGGCAAAAAAAAAGAGCATAAATTAAAATATTTAAAATTGAATAAAAGCTGAGACCAGTAGATGCACAAACATGAACCTTATACCCAACGTAGATGTCCATCTTTTTTTTTTTCTTCGCCCATTTTTTTGACATGTATTTCCAAAACAGCCCTGCTTTTTTTTTTTTTTTTTTTTTACATTTCAATAATTTTTTTTCTGAGACATGAAAGGAAGGATCAGCGATCAGGAGCCAGTTTCACAACGCTTTTTTTCTCAGAGGTGTGGACAGCTGGTACTGGTCAGAGACCACAGAAGGTTGTGTAGGTAGGTTATATCGTAGCCTAATTCCACTCGTGGTCTAGCTGTCACTACTGCTGCTGCTGGAAAGGCAGGTACCGAAAAAAGATTGTGTTGACTGACAGGAGTAGAGTTAGAAGCAAGTAAGTGGGGCTTTTGTGAAGGTAATAGGCCCTGTGGCAGCAGCGCTTTTAACTTGTAATATTATTTCTAGTATATTGACAGCCAGCATGTAAAACATTTCCAGTTTAAAGCTCAATGTTTTTTTTTTCAGTTAGCTCTTGCCAAATCAAAGCCGCTGCTGTTTTGCACGCCAACATGCCAAATCATTTTAACATGCAATAATTTTGCTGCACCTATTTAAGATTAGAAGAAAAAAAACAAAGTCTTTTTATAAACCAAAGGCATCCCTGTAGGTGCGTTTACTGTTTGCGACATGGTCCCAGAAAATATTTTCACAGAAAATAATTATAACTTTTTTTCTTCTTCTTCTTTTATTTAGTTTTGACGTAACATATATGGCAACCGCTTTTAAATGGCAAAAAATAAAGCTTAATAGCCTTCGAGGGCGCCTAAATTAAGCCGATTGGCTCAGGCGGTTTGTGATGCTCAAAAAAAAAAAAAAAAAAAAAAAAACGGCAATAATAAAAAGAGAATTAATTAAAAACATTTCATATTTAAATGACAAATCTTTTTTAGTCTGTTTTTTTACTGCTTGTCAATCGGCGAGTTGGTAAGTTGGCTACAGCTTACACTGGTTGGACCATGGGTATTCATTCCATCCTGCAGCGCAAGACCGCGCAGCAGTAGCGGAAGCAGTATTGAAAGCAATAATAAGTACATCAGCAGCAGCAGCACCAGCAGAAGCGGTGCATAGACCACGTTTGTGATTCCGAGAATAACAGTCATTTTTCGAACTAACTCATCACAAAAAAAATTAAAAGTCTCCTTTCCTCGCAACTGCAGCTGTTGCTGCTGCTGCTGCTACAACTACCACTACTATTGGTACTAATACTACCAAAAAAAAGGTATATACTTCTTAGAATGTTTTGAAGACACCTGTTGTCCACTCCCCTTCCCAGGCTTGCAACCGGTTGGACATGTGACAACCATGCCTTGGAAAAAAAAAAGAACATATGCATTTATTTGAAGGAAAGAAACAAAATATATATATATATATATATTGAGGCTACAAAAAAAAAAAAAAAAAAAACATGAGAAATTATTTGAAAAAAAGAAACAAAAAAAAAAATTAAAAAAAAATTAAGGAAAAAAAAAAAAAAAAAAAAGAAAAGAAAATAAAAAACATAATTTTGGGTTTTTCAAATAGCAGCAAGTCAAATATGACACTTGAGGTGCCAAATAAAACTTGTAGATAGTTGGATTGCTTGTTTTTTTTTTCGTTTTTCAATCATCGTATATTCAATACATTCAATTTACGAAAAAAAAAAAAAAAAAAAAAAACGTTGGGTGTGGAGTTGAAAATTAATTTACCCTACCACTGCTTTGGCCTTATTTGCTTGCCACCATTTAACTTCGGGGATCTTTTTTTTTTTTTTTCAGTATCAGAGACATAATTTTGAGCAAATAAAAGTACAATTTGTTAAATTGGAAAGAAAAAATACAACCATATACGAATAATAATAATAAAAAAAGAGAAACACACTTAAATACGCCAAATTATATACCCAATAAAACAAAAAAGTTCAAAAAAAAACTACATAAAAAAATCATTGATCAATCGTAGGCTGCAAATGGCAAGAATGTCTTGGGCTCGTTTTGAACAACAACAGCAAGCGGCACGCGGACAGTGATGACCTTTGCTGGGTTGAAATTCACTGACACGACAAGCTCGTACTCGCGGCAGCCGTAGCACGAGAGGAAACTGGGAACAAGCTCGTTGCGGTGCGCAACAAGCTCCTTGAGCGGTACTTTGTGGGCAGCACCGTAGAGCACTACGTCGCGCGAGAGCTGCGGCGGCGTGGGCAGCTTGGTCCAGCCGGAATCGCCAATGGGCTCGTCAAAAATTGGAATCGTCTCAGCGTGGGCGTCGCCAGCGTCGGGGTAGCTCTCCATGCGCTTGATCGGAGAAATAAAAGTGCGGATTTCAAGACTGGCCGCAATCTTGGTGATATAGGGCAGCGTCACGCGCTTGATCTCCGGCTCAGGGAAAAATAAAACAGACACCTTAACCTCGGTTTCCTCTGTGCTCAGCAGCGAGAACTTTTGCAGACCCAACACGTGGAGCTCGGCAATGCCAAAAGTTTGCGTTGTTTTAAGGAAGCCCTTAGCTGAAATTGTACCCGAGCCCTTGTAAATGTGCTTAAACACCGACTCGCGGGTCGCCATGCGCGAGTCAAACTCGGAGGGTGCATAGGAGGGCGAAATCTTGATGCCAACCATCTCAGAGGTCATTGTGTCAGACTCATAATTGGCCAGATGCGCAATAGAAGGCGATGGGTGCTGATGTTCAATCAAAACGCGCACGGAATACTCAATAGAGAGCTCGGGCGTCACTGTACTGGGAGGCAACCGTTCTTGCAGAGGAAGAACAAGGTCTGAATTACCACCAGCCTGGGCATGCGATTTGGGAATTAGCAGTGGCACCTTGAGGTTGTAATCACATTCATAAACCTGACCAAACTCAGCAAATGAGTTTAATATTGGCGTCTCGTAGCTCCGAAGAACATGAGTATCCAGCACCACAGTGCGTGATTGCTTTATAGTCTTTTCGGTCAGCAATAGCACAAAAGTAATGGACCGCACAGGCTTGTCATCTGACGGGCGGTAGGCAATTTTGCCCATGACAGAATCGCCAAGATCGTATTTGGACTTGAGAAAATTGAGGCCAAACACAATCTCGCTCGCCTTAGGGGTTAGCGTAACAGCCTGCTTCTTAGGTTTGCGCTTGAACTTGTTTTTAAAACTCTGATTATTGCTACTGCGACGAGTTTTAGAACTGTCTGAGGAAGTCATGGACATGGCACGCTCGAGACTAAGATTGGTAGACGTGGTCGGCGCCCGTTCAATGCCCGATCTGTTCACATGAGAGGTTGGTCCCATAGGTGATCTCTCATGGTGAGAGTTGGGCCCCATATGTGACCTGTCATACTGAGACGTTGCAACCGACGAAGCGCGGGTGATATTCGATGTTCGTGCAGATGGTGCATTATCAATAGCCATTGAGTTTATACCCCGCTCAATGGGAATTGTCACTTGCTCAAGTGTAGTGGTAGATCCCTGCTCATCGATAGATAGAACCCGCTCAAGGTTAGCCAGAGCCAAACTCGATGGCATAGTCAAGTTGAGGTTTAGATTTGAGTCAGTTGAAAAACTGTAAATTGATGGTGCGGTGTTACTGTTCTGGGAAGCACGAAAGCCAGCAGATGACGAAGTTGAGAAAGACCGATGGGTGTCCTGAAAGCTTGAGGCTGAAATAGAAGTTGCTGTAGAGAGGCGCGTATTGTTGAATGGTGGCGGTGTTGGCGGCAAAATATTTCGAGTGCTGGCGGGGTCTATGTGCACACTGCTACCACTGGTGCTTCCATTTCGACTTTCCGGGCTAACAAATGAGAAACTAAGCATATCACGTTGCATCTGCTCGAGCTGAAGCTGGGCACGAAGGTTGGCCTGCATCTTGGTGAGGTGGTCATGCGGATGCGGGAGGGTTGGTGGCAGATTGTAGTGCGGGCCTGTAGGAGAAGTCGCAAAGACTGGCTCTGAATCAAGGTCGAGAAGATTGATCTCGTTGTTGTTGGATGTTATGGGCATGCTGGTGGAATTGGTTGGTTGTTCAGGTGTATTTGGCACTTTTTGTTGTGATTCTGAGGCTGGATCTGGTAGGAAAACAAGATCTGCAATGTTTGTGAGATGCGAAGGGCGGTGGGGTACTGGCTCAGTGGGTTCGTTGTCAAAAGAAATTAACAGTGGCTCGGGTGGAGGAGGAGCCGGCTGACTGGGAGGTTGAAGGTCGACCACTTCAGAATCTGTTTCGGGTGCAATTGGCGGGTCAGGCTGAGGTAAAAGGTTCTCAGACTGCTCTTGGTGAGGGATAGCTGGCGATTCTAGCTGAGTTGACGGTTCCAGAATTTCTGTTTCTGGGAATTCTTGGCGCGGAGGCTGGTGTGGTTCTAATTCCGCAAGGTTTTGTTGCTCTGGTTGGTCAGGGTGTGGTAGTTCCTGCTCTTCTGCGACAAGTTCTGAAATGGAGTCTGATTGGGGTAGTTGAGAAGGCTCGCTAGTTAGGTCTTCAGTTGAATATAGACTGGAATCTTCTAATTGATATAGGTCAAATATAGCCTCTGCGTCGACTTCAGGTGCAGGGATTTCGGCAGAAAGTTCTGGAGAAGAAGAGATAGATTCTTGTGGTAGTGCTTGTTGTTGATTGAAAGAGGCCTGCTCTGCAACTGAATTAAATTCGGAGTACTCTGGAGCGGGTAGAGTAATGACTTGGCGGTGATGTGACAATTCGGTAGAACGTTCGACGTGGATGTAGCTTGGAGGAGAATCGAGTGATTCCTCGTAGGAGGGTGGGATGAAGGTGTTTGGGGGTGGGCGTCGCAATGGCACAGAACGGGACATCATCGCGAAGGAGAACAAGCAGCTTTATATAGTTTTTATAATTATTATTTTTCTTTTTTTAAAAAAAAAATTGGATTAGCAGGTACCAAAGCAATCGTTGCGTTTTATTTGAGTATGATGAGGAGTATACGGCAGTAACAAAAATGGTGATGGAGATTAGAAGAGAAAGAAAAAAGATGGTTGTTTAAAGGTAAATTAAAGTGAAACGGCGTAAAAGAAAAAAAAAACCACCAGCTTCTTCTTCATTTATTTTTTTGAATCTTCGAAGTTGGCGCAGTTATTATTTGGTCTTAGTTTTTTTTTTTTTTTTTTTTTTTGATACTGCATTATAATTACTCAAACTATTCCTTGCTTTTGTTAGAGATAACGGCATAAAAAGTGGGTTGTAAAGCGTTAACACAAGAATATTCTTTTTCAAAGCTTCAATGTTTTTTTTTTTTTGATTTTGTCATGCCTTGTCGTTTAAAACGGTCGGACGATAAACGGGCAGGTCTGACGCTTCGAATCAGCAAGGCTATCACCACCCACGTGGAGAAGATGGTGGAAAATCGCCCAGCAGAGTTTGTGACACACACACGTGCGCAGAACGAGCGACTTATTGCTTTTCTTGGCAGTACCCCGATTGGGAAGTTTGTTAGAAAACGGAAAAAAAACTTACAAATATGACGATTTCACCATCTTAGGTGATTCATGTAATTAAAAATGTCGATTATAAATGACAGTTGCCGAATTCAGCACATTCCTTCTCTGGGATTTTACACCGTTGGCGTTGCTGCAGCAACGATCCTCTGTAAACAAAGCTAACCCAAAGTAAACAATCACAAGAAAAAACCTTCTCTCGCTCTCCCACCGCGCCCTTCATCACACGCATCTCTATTGCCCACAAAAAAAAAATAAACACCAAATCACTACATCCGTCAACTGGTAACCACGGCCCGTATCTCTCAATCTTTTTTTTTTTTAATTAGCATTTTGCTGGTCTAGCTTGCACCGCCTTCTTATTAACATACACCTACACAGCATCATGGCGATTGACCGTCGGAGCAGGACGCCAGCAGACCAGACAGCAGCCCCCAACACCAACATCAAAGTCGTGGTGCGCTGCCGTGGCCGCAACCAACGCGAGATTCAGTCCAAAAGCTCCGTGATTCTTGACACCTCCTGTGACAATGAGATCTCTGTGGCAATTGACAATGATCGTAAACGCAAGACATACAAAGTTGACCATGTGTTTGGTCCCGAGGCTGACCAGAGTATGGTCTACGACGAGGTTGTGCAGCCCATGCTGGAGGAGGTGCTTGCAGGAATGAACTGCACCGTGTTTGCGTATGGCCAGACCGGAACAGGTAAAACGTATGTGAACTCACTCTATCTATCGCCTATGGTACTAACGTCTTCAGATTTACCATGACTGGCAACGACAAGATTCACAATGGGAGCTTTGCCCACGACGCTGGAATAATTCCCCGGGTGCTGTATCAACTTTTTAACACTCTGGAGCTTGGCAACATTGATGCCGCCGTACGTTGCTCCTTTCTAGAACTTTACAATGAGGATCTGCGAGATCTTATCAGCGACGAAGAAGCCAAAAAGGTCATCATCACCGATAGCACTTTTAGCAACAATAGTAATTCCAACAACACAAATAATATTAATTTTAATAGCCGGAAAAGCACCAGCGTCACGCGCGGGCAGGAAAACGTTTTTTTGCAGTCAGCAGAGCATGGACTTAAGATCCTGCAGCGCGGCCTTCGCAAGCGCCAGGTCGCTGAAACCAAAATGAACGAGCACTCGAGTCGCTCGCACACGATATTTACACTAACCGTCTACACAGGCGCACCGCCAAACTCGCCCGACTCCGTGATAGGCAAGATCAACCTTGTGGATCTCGCCGGGTCTGAAAACATTGGCAAGTCTGGAGCGGAGAACAAGCGCGCGCGCGAGGCCGGGATGATCAATCAGAGTTTGCTCACGCTTGGCCGCGTCATCAACGCGCTTGTCGACAAATCCCCGCACATTCCTTACCGCGAATCAAAGCTGACACGTTTGCTACAAGACTCATTAGGTGGTCAAACGCAGACGTGCATAATCGCAACTGTGGGCCCAGCCCTGAGCAACCTTGAGGAGACAGTCAGCACGCTTGAGTACGCTAGTAAAGCCAAAAACATTCGCAACAAAGCCCAGGTCGGCGCCTGGCTTGTATCCAAAACAACCTTGTTTCGCGAGTGGTCTGACGACTTTGTGCGACTGCGCAACGATTGGGAGGCCACTAGAAAGAAGAATGGTGTGTATCTGACGGAGAAACACTACAAAGAACTGATGTGTGAAAACGACGAACGCAAGCTCCGGATAGAAGAGCAGTCCCGGAAACTGGTATCAGTTGATGGTCAGCTGCGGTCATCGCGTGAGCTAATAGAATCTATTAAACAACAACTAATAGAAACAAAACGGAAACTAGACTCGACGAAAATAAAGCTAAGCGATACACGAGACCAGCTTGTGCATAAGGAAAACGATCTGGAGTCGACTTGTGACAATCTCAAGCAGGAGCATGAGCTGCGACAAGCGCATGCGAAAACCGAAACAGACCTTGTGCGGATAGGCACGTTTCTGATTGAAAAGTTAGATGAAGCGGTGCGAAACTTTGACGAGTTCCAGCAAGCGGTTAAGACCCAGGACCAAGTTGACAACGAGAACAAGCAAAGACTAGGCGTTCATACAAAAGGCATCAATCAAACGTTTAATCAGCTTGACACCATCCTGACTGACTTTTCCGAATCAAATAAGACTGAGCTACGTGACCTGGAAAACACGGTGGCAGAATTCAAAACCACGCACAGCGTACGGCTTGCTGGCAGCACGACTGAGATTGACGCAATCTTCAACAGTGTGGAAGCCGACTTTAAGCGGTTTACTGAGCAGGGCGCAGACTCACAAACAATGCTGGAGGTTGTGCTCACGGGGCTGAACAAGGTGCGTGCCGACATCAAAACGCGGCTAGCCGATGGCCTGCTGGCGGGGTTGGACCGGGCGTCACAGGAGGTAGCCGACGGGCTAACTGACCAGTTAGAACGGTACCAGCGACGCACGGCACAGACCCTTGCGGATCTCGGCCGCAGCTGCAGCAAAATGGTGGCAGACTTACAAGAGCATAGCGCTCAGCAGGCCGAAGAAATTAGCCGGCTGAACCGCGAGCTGGTAGAGGCAAACGCAGCCGCGTCGCGGGAAACCAAGGCGTTGCTCAGTGACGGCATTGAAGGGATTCTTCGCGAACAAGAGCAGGAGGCGGAGCGATCACGGGCACAACTATTAGAACAATTTCAACGAATGATGGCGGAGCAAGAGGCGCAAAATAACCAGAGGTTACTTGGCAAGATGACCACGCTACGGGAGTCCCTGACTGCACAACAGGATGCCCTGACTAGCGCAACCACTACGCATGATACCGGGGTGGCGGCCCTGGTCAAAGCCCAAAAGAATTTTGTGGAGAGCTCCGTACCTGGTCTGAAAGCCGAAGTTTCTGCCGGCCTCGAGCATGCCGGCGACGCGGTGGAATCCCATGCAAAGGAACTTGCGCTCATGGCCGAAAACTTGCGCAGTGGGGTTCACGTTGCCGCGGAAGAGCAAGTGGCCGAGCTCGACAATGTGCTATTTGCGCTCGATGAGGTTTCAACGAGCGTAGCGGCGCATTCGACGCATACCACGAGCACAAGCCTCCTCACATGCACGCGCATGACGGAGTACATCCAAACCCGGCTTGGAGCCGTGCGCGAGGGGCTTGCGGGCGCCGCGGGGGAAACGGACGCTGTGAGTGCAGCCGTGGAAGGTTACAGCGCGCGAGCGACTGATGCTCTTCAGGGCCTGACAGCGCGGCATGCGGGTGTTGTCTCGGGCGCACGCGCAGACGCCGCGGGCCTGGCGTACCGCGTCGCGGAGACTCGACCGGTCCTCTCGCGGCCTGTCTACCCGCGCGAGCTACCCACTACAGCTGCTGCGGCGGTCGGGTCGCGGCAGTCGACAATTATTATTGAGGAAGACGCCGTGACGCCTGCGCGGGCTAACCACAGTAGCGCTGCCCTTGGCATAATTGATATAAATGAGGACGAAGAGGTCCCCGCGCCCTCGACCGTTGTCAAGGACACCCCTGCGCATGAGCCCTTGCTTGAACGCAGCCCGCTTTCCGATATTAGCAAAAACGAAAATGAGAACTTGGCTGACGCTGCAGCGGGATCGATAATGGTATCGTTGTCGTCACACTCTGCTAACGCAACGGCGGCAACAGCAGCAGGCCCTGTGCGCACTTCTAATGTGCCTAAGCTTTTGACTAGGCTCAAGGAGCCGCTCAAGCGCCGGCGCATGCGGGTCACGTCTCCCGCTCGCAAGCGTCCCCGCGGCGCCACTGATCATTAAAATATTGAAAATTGTAGTAGTTGTTTATTTTTTATATTTATTTTTTTTTTTAAAAAAAAGATCTTTATAGTTACATTCATTTTTTTTTTTTTTAAGATGATTAATTAATGTTTGAAGTTGTGGTTTCTTTTAGACTTGTAAAACTTTTTTTTTTAATAATAAATTAACTAAATGAAATAACTAAAGGATATAAAAAGCAAAAAAAGTCTTGTTTTTTATTTTAAAAAAAAAAAAAAAACACTTATCTTGACAAGACTGTAATAAAGGCAGTTTGTGTCCAAAGAGGTATTTGGCAAGGAGGGAAAGAAAGGTTTTTGAACTTTTTTTTTTAAAAAAAAAAAAAATTCTTTCAAAATTCATCGCTGTTGCAAGTTGATAATTGATATTGCGGCATCTCAGTTAAAAAAAAAAAAATCCTTTGACAAGCCATGTTATTACGGAGCGCAGCTGATTGAGAAAAAGTCCCCCCCCCTCCTCCTCTCGGGAAACTTGATCTCTAGATCTTTCTTGATATATCAAAAAGGGGGGTCTTGCTTGATTAGAACTTGTTGAGGCTTTTTTTGCTGTTGTTGTCAATCTCAAGTATATTGAGAGCTACCCAGGTGTTAAGGATGTCAGATTTCTCTCAACAGATGGAATTTTCCATGCAGAATTCGGCAGCCATCAAATGTCAAACCCTCCTTTTTTTTATACACACATCACCTTGTCAGGCTTATTGAGATAAGTTTTAAAACTACACGTCTTTTTTTTTTTTTTTTTTTTTTAGATATTAAGACAATAAAAACTGATTTTCTATCTAGTTATATTATTAAACTTGCCATCAATTGAGTAAGCCTTTAAATAGATTGGTTTTAAAGAAAAGCAGGTTTGATCCGAATCCACAATTATGGTTTTTGTTATGAGTATATATATGGCATCACCACTTCTTGAAAAAAAAAAAAAAGGGATAGTAAGGCTTTTGTGTTCATTTTTTTTTTTTTTTTAACTAATTTACTAGATACTTTTTTTTTTTTTTTTTCTTGGACTGAGATTTTTTCAACCCACTTTTTTTATTGTATAATAAGTACGGCCGGCCCACAGTAAGGCTTTAGGAAGAAAAAAAAAAGAATTTCTTAATTTTAGAGATTATAAACGGGTTTTCAAATCATGGAGCATAAGTATATAAAGGTCATCTAGTTTTAAAAAAAAAAAAAAAAAAAAAAAAAAAAAAAAAAAAAAAAAAAAAAAAAAA